>CABFWB010003780.1:3925-25231 GCA_902151455.1 Timema bartmani | reverse complement strand
TGTGCAAATGGCAGCATAACAGCCAACTACCGAGTCGCAGATGGCTGCGTTATCCGATGGCTCGTGATATTAATATAATCACATACTTGTAGCCGACGATTTCCGCCAGTCCATCATAGACTCTGCCTTAAAATATGAGTGAAGAATGACCCAGGGCACGAGACGAATCCTGGATAGCTCAGTGGTTAGAGCATTGGCGTACTAAGCCAGAGGTCCCGGGTTCGATTCCCGTGTCCAGGTGTCATTTTTCAATTTTCAAAATTAATTTAGATTAATTACAACTGAAAGAGGACTTGTAAAGATAAACACAGTATTGATGAAATTTTTTTAGCTCCACGTCTTACTAATCGTTCGGGTTATACGCTTATGTACTTATTACACTAATGGTTTTAAGAATTAAGAAGGTTATATTTGAAGAAAGTGGTACCCGCGTTTGCGTGGAGGGAGAGTGAAAAACCATTTCGGAAAAAACCAGCCTCAGTACACCTGACCGAGATTCGAACCTTGATCTCTCCGTTATCGGCAGTCTGTCTAGTCTACTGCGAGAGTAGAGCATTTCTAAGCGGGTATTAAAAAAACATATTTTCCATTCAGGTTAGTGGTGGTGGTGGGGATTTAACCCCCTACCTCTCTTGATCCACCATTGGTTTTGCTAGTACTATATTTAGAAAGGTCAGTATCGTACAAATAAATGAACCTTAACCCGCCCAAGTACTTTGAACGCTCCCACATGACTGTACATCTGTAATTTTCCACTTTGAGCTCTAAATAGAACCATGTGACGATCTTTCTGCGCAGGCTCAATCAAGATGTCATTGTCTGGGTTTGTAGCCGGCAAGGTTGGCAACACGGATTATGTATCGGGCCATTCATGATAAACCCCGTTTTTTATAAGAAGTCCACTAACTCACTCGAATTTGGTATTCGAGACTAACTGTTCATATTATACGCATATGTACTAACGATGCCAATGTGTTAGGGATGAGGAGGGATGAATTTAAAGGAAGTGTACCCCATTTGATTGGCGGGAGAGTGAAAACCCACTAGGAAAAACCCTCAGTAGGCCCTACAACCGACTAGTATTCGATCCCCGATCCCCCTGTAATCGGCAGTCTAGTCTATAGCGAGGGTGACGCTTTAGTTTAGACCATGTGATCACCGAAGCAGGTAAATATGTTTTTTTAAATTTATTAATTACTAAGTTTGATATGTTCTTCTCACGGGTAAGCCGCTTCAAAACCATCATCATCCGGCTACCAACGATTTTAAATTCCCTCCTTGTAAAATACTGAACTATTGACGATCCCAAACCAGTTGTTCACTGTTTCCCAAACTTATTTTTTTAACGTGACCCTAAACATAATCTTTTATCTGTCTGGTGACCCAAATGCCCAAGATATTATTTTATGCCTTGATTTTCTTACGGATTGACATTTAAAGCACCTTTTAAAAGAGGTGGGTAACATATGTTTAAATGTAGCCCACAGCTGTGGTGAGTGAGAAGTTAAATTCGCCACACCGTGTTAACATTTAGAAATTAATTTGCTCAATCGAACATTTAAAACAACACACACTGTTTGAACAGGTTTATTAAAAACATGTTCACTTTGACTACGCGGCTACAACTGCCTCAGATGCAAATGATTAAAGGGGATGATGGGTCGTCATATGATTTGCAGCAGTTATTTTTGATAAATATTATAAATACCTTTAAAATAATACTATTAATATACTAACATGTTATCATTTTTTTCCGGAAAAAAGTGTCTATTTTCTATGTATGTATGTGTCATTTTCTTATGTAAATTAAACTTTAGCATCACAACTCCCATCCGTCAATGATTGCATGGTAAGATGTATTACCCTATCATGTTGGGTTTTTTTCTTCAATTAAACCTTCACTTGGAACATCTTCTAACCTTGAACTTGGATCGTTGTTTAGCTGGGAAAGGGAGAGAGTAAAGGGGCAATGCCAAGGTGACTTAAGTCTCGCAATCAATGAAAAGACCAAGGACATCGAGACTTTACTTTAAGGATGTGGTTTATGTCTTTTATTTTTAAGTTTATTTATTAAATTTGTTTTAAACCATACGACTATCCAAGGATTGTAAATGATTCCACTGATAAAAACTATTTATACAAAGTGTACCGTAACATGTGGGGACTCACTTCAGTGGTGCATAGGCGACACACAATGAAAATAGTTCGTCTAAATATATGCCCCTTTTGACTTTGCTTCCAAGTTATAGTCATATTTGTGCTCCAGTGATGTGTAGCTGCTTTACATTATAGGAGGTGCTCAAAATGGGCACTTTCAGACCGAATGCAAGCCTCATGTCGTCGTGCCGTAGAATGCCACATTTTTTCAAAAATACCAGGTGTTTGTCATAACCGGCAATAACCTATAGAACATACCTAGTCAACAGGTCGAGATATATACAGTATAGTATACAAACAGTTTAGTGGAATCACTTGACAAACTTTGAAACAAGGTCAAATGGGGCACATGTTTAAATGAACTTCTTTGATTGATTTTATGTCCCCTCTCCACTGCTGAAGTGTATTAAATATTTTACGGTACACCCTGTATATATATTTTAACGAAGCTGTGCTGAAAACTAGTTTTATCCGGTTGAAATATTCTAAAGTAACTATTCAACGTCGTGGGATAGAGTTTCCGACATTTCTTGACCTGTGATATAAGTTTATTTGTGAACGCCATCATTTCCCGTGGCTAATTCAAGTTGTGAGAATATATATATATTTTATAACGCTATTTAAGGTTCTGAACAAACGGATAATATCAGAAAACTACTAACGAACCAACTTGACCACGACCAATAACGTCTTATAACACACTCCCATCCCTAGTGCCTCCCAGAATCGAACCACATTTTCCTTAGATTTGTAGTCGACCACTTAAACCACCTATCCACCGTAAAGTTGTTACTTTTCTCAACATTTAAATCAAACGATGAAATCAAATATAGGGATCGTTATCAAACACACACATACATGTCATTATTTTCTCAACATTTAAATCAAACGATGAAATCAAATATAGGGATCGTTATCAAACACACACATATATGTCATTAAAAAACTTATTTAAAAAAAAAGTATGATAATTAAATAAACAGCGCCCACCCCTATCGTCACGTGGTTTTAAGGCGTCGGGCTCACATTAAACTGTGACGACGGGGTCAAGTGGGGAGGGAGGGTTGGTGATGGTTTTGGGATGCAATTCCTCTAGCCTACCCTATTCAACCGTATTCCATAGATTAAGTAGTTAAAAACATGTGTGTTAAAACTTACTAACAAAAAATAAAATGGTAAAAATATCAATGCTCCCATTAAAAAAAAACATTGTCTCTTGACGACGTTTATCCACTGATCTATTTATGGTCCCTCCCACCGCATCTTACCATCTGTTCGGGTTATACGCTAATGTGTTAGGGACGAGGAAGAATGAATTTAGAGGAAGTGTACTCGCATTTGCGTGGAGTGTAAAACTAAGAAAAATCACCTTCAGTACGCCCGACGGGAGTTGGAAGCCCTATCTTCCCGTCATTGGCAGTCCAGTCAATTGCGAAACTGACGTCTTTAGAACATTCGACCACCGAAGCGGGTAAATGAACATATTATTTATGACGCTGATTTGCTAAGTTTGAGTCAGAGATAATTTGGAGGAAATGCACCCATATTAGTGTGGAGGGAGAGAGGAAAACCCTCTCTCTCAGCGCACCCAGCAGGGATTTGAACCTTGACCTCTCATTTATCGACAAACCGGATTATATGAGCCTGACATGTAGTCCATGTGTTCATGGCTGCGGGTATTTAAACCCCCCCCTTTTTTTTTGTTAGAGGAAGCCCAATTTTACCACCAATTTTTGGAGGTCGCTAGCATTTGGCATTCTAGAAATGTGTATTATTTGATTTATTAATTACAAAGTTAATCAAAAAATACTATCAAAAGCTTCCAATATTAATTACTTGTGTATTGGTACATAATTTATCTTTTAAATCATGAGTCTTCAACCTTTATACATCCAAGAGCCCAAGTTTCTGTCTCTTGTTGCCCGTGGGCCGCAAGACTGCAAGACTGAACCCACAATATTAGGATTAAATACATATTAAAATATTCGTATCAGCTCATTCTTACACTCACACTATGGATTAGGATTTTTCGTGAAGCATGTTCTGTTTCACAACAGAAGGTAGCGTGATTTGTTTTGTCTACTATAGTTGTACATTTGCCCGTTCATAATACGGCAGTATAAAAAGGTAATACCCTTTTTTTCGCGTTAAAAGTGTCATATATTTTTTATCTTGAAATAATTTTATATTTTTCATGAGCCAGTGGGTCGCAAAAAAATAGATCGTTGGCCTTGGGTCGAAGATTCCTGTTTTACGTTATTAATTAAACTGACTAAGAATGTAAATACAATTTTAATGTTTTTATTTCTGCCATTTTAGCAACAGGAGTTCCCAGTTTTCAAATAACTGTATTGCAAAGAAAATCAGACTATATATTATAGATTTTTTTTGTGACATTAAACTGCTAAGAGTCGTTAAAATTTGTGCGCAGTAGCTCCCGTCTGAAATGCTCTGAGTCTCTTTACGGAATTTAGATGAGCGGTCATCGATCATTTGAACAAATATTGTCTGCGTCGGAAATGGTCGAGAGCACTCAGAAAGATAAAAATAAAACACAAGATTACTAAACTAGTCCGATGATTAAGCAAACCTTGCACTATTATTTTAAATTATCGCCATTACGATCTATTTGGAAGGAGATTCTCCCCTCCGGTCATTATTTGTTTTGTTGCTCGAGGTCAAATTAAGTAATTCAATTTTAGAGCACTTCAGGATAATCTACGGAATCGTTTAAGAATTGCTTTATTTTTATTTCAAAAGTATTTTATCTATTCTTTCAGCTCTTGAAGTCATGTCAGAAGATGTTCTGATAAATAAAATGGGTCTATCATTTATATTTATACATACATGTATTTTTAAATCTTTATGTACCATTGTGTGATTTCGATAAAGAATTATTAAGATAAAATTATGTTTTTTTATACGTGACTTTCTAGAAAGCTATGAAACTGTGTTAGTCAACTTAAAAAATACAATTATCTTAAAATACTTACCTGGCTTTCAGTTGGTATCTTTCAGAGGCCATTTCGGCATCACTGCTATTTTCAACATTAAAACAAACTGGTTAAAATTAATTTAAGGAAAATCGACTTCACCTTAGTCAGCAAATACTTCTATTTATTTATTTTTAAATAGCGAAAAAAAATTTCTTTGTAATAATCTAAAGACTTAATTGAACTACTGGTAGTTTGAAGTTGTATAATAGACAATATTATATTTTACCAGTAGTTTTTTAAATTGGTTTTGAATATATTAAAGCTACTGAGGCGATTTTTTTTTTCATGGTGTCTTACTGCCTTTTCAGGTGATACGCATATATGTTAATTACTCTAATGGGTTAGGAATGTGTAATGGAGAATTGTAGAGGTAATCTACTCAAATTTGCGTGGAAGTAGAGTGGGAAATTATTTAGAGAGAAAAAACTATTCTCAGAAGACCCAATTGTGATTCGATATTTCAGCAGTGGTTCATTCTGACACGAGAGTGACGCCCTAGACCATTCGGTCACTGAAAGGGGTTACTTTTTATTTATTTACCTACCTGATTACTGATTTTTTTTTTCGGCGTACGAACTAGCTTTTATATAGACCAGACACAACACCCAACCCGTCACTGTGGAGGTTTAAACCCATATTTCACCGACGATACATGTTTGGCCATGCCGGGAATCGAGCTCTGGACCCTTGGCTGACTAGGCAGACACGCTAGCGACTGAACCACGGTGTCTGAAAGCCCTACGTTCCGTCCCTGTGACGTATCCTGGCCGTCCTCGCGTCCCTGATCATTCTTATTAGTACGGATATGAACATCCTGGCTCGCACAATGATGTAACACATGAATTATTTTATTGAGCAACACCGCCTCTGCCGCTTTTTGTTAGTGTTTTAATCGCTTCAGTAAAAAGTTTTGAGTGGCTTAGCTCACTTTGTGATGCAGGTCATTTGAAGGTGAGTATTAATCTGTCATGGACTTGTGTTAAAGCAAAATAAACAACCAATACATAATAATCTGTGTGAATTAATTAAAAGGTTATGTTACCTTTTTAGCTTTGCATTGTGTTTACTTTTTATTTACATCGCTAGTCCCAGGAGTAATTAGTTAACTACATTGATTAGTGCCGTCATAATGTTTGAATATTTTAGGGCCAATCTTACAATTTCTTGTTAAAATCCTCGTTACTTTACTGTTGGTAAAGTCTAACCGTTGGTTAAACTTGGCGCTGTGGTTTACAATACTATTTTTTATGTGTTCATCAAATTACGAACAGTCTTGTTTCCTGGTGACTGAGAGGTCAGGGGTTTGAATCCTGGCTGGGTGCACTAAGGGTGTTTTCCCTAAATTGTATCTCTCTCTCTCACCTGAAGTACCAATGGAAACCCTACAATTACAGTACTCATAGGAACCCCACACCTAGGCATACAATACTCCTGGGAACCCCACACCTAGGCCTACAGTATTCCTGGGAACCCCACACCTAGGCCTACAGTACTCCTGGGAACCCCACTCCTAGGCCTACAGTACTCCTGGGAACCCCACACCTAGGCCTACAGTACTCCTGGGAACCCCACACCTAGGCCTACAGTACTCCTGGAAACCCCACACCTAGGCCTACAGTACTCCTGGGAGCTCCACACCTAGGCCTACAGTACTCCTGGGAGCTCCACACCCAGGACTACAGTACTCCTGGAAACCCCCACAGTTACAGTACCCCCCTGGAAACCCCTCAACCTCAGCACTGGTGGCCCTTACATGTTTCAGATAATTAAATATTATTTCATAGATTAAGATAATTCTACGTTTGATCCCACAATGTCGTTAATTCTAAATGCTTCATTCCGCGCTCGCCAAACAGATTTACGTAACACAGCGAGAACGTATCATTTGATTCTCTGCCACCAGAATAATTATCGTTATCAGCGTCGTCATTATTTCGACACGGTCTCTGATGGCCTTGTACATAGGTTTTTTTGCTTTTATTGTTCTTCGAACATAGCACTTTTTTATATAAAAAACTCTAATGACCTCCAACGTTTGTACTAATTTGTCGCCACAGTGGGAATTCACTGTGGTATTCTCACAGATCTGAAGCTACAGAGTTTGGTTTGATCTCTGATAGTTTTGATAGGCCGGTCGTGGTTTTTTTCCAGAGGATATCCGTTTTTATATCACCGTTGAAGACTTCAGGTAGAGATGTTATGTAGAAGTATCACAGTACACTCCGATCAGGAGCTCCTACGCGCTTATAACCCTTATAGCGCCTTGATAAACAAATAGGTCTTGGTCTGAATAAAGGGTTTTTATAATTCAAAATTAAGTTGGGGGATATTGAGGTCATAAGAAAAGACATGTTTTTGCGGGTTTTATATCAAAACATTTAGTTGCCAAAATAAATCAAATATTTATTCAGTAGAAACATAGTTATATAAACAGTTCTTGAATATCTGTCAAGGATGTCCTGGAATTTAGTGACAACTTTTTCTCTTCATTTAAAAAGTTTTCTCATCTAATGCCGCTGTGCTCGTGACAGATATTCAACAACTGTTGATATCACCGTGGCCAAAAGAAGTTTTACTATAAAAACTTGAAAAAGACTGGCCTTTTCTCGCGTCCCCTACATCCCCACCTTAATTCGCGTCAGTAGGCACTTGGTCTGAATTCCAAGGTAATTTAGTTTAGCTTTTAAACCAGTGACGTGGAGGTTGGGGTTCGAATGCCATCCGGGCCTACCGAGTGTGTTTACGCTCCTTACACGCAAATGTGGGTACATTTTATCTTAAATTATACCTTCCTGATCGTAATTCCACTAGCGTAATTATCTATGATAAAAGACGCGTGGTGTTTTGTCTGTCCGGAGTTTTTTTTTCTCAAACCTCCCGATTAGGTAAAAGGATGAAACTTCACACACCGATCGAGTAAGTGCGTTAGTTACCACCCACAAAATTTTGCAAGGGGGGACTGGCCACGGGGGGGGGGGACTCAATATCACCCTCGTACTCAATATCAGCCTCGTACTCACCATCACCTCATTGGGACATGGAAAGAGCCTTCATGGAAAGAATGTACGATTAATACATTCGGGCATCTCCTGGACAGCGGTACATTAGTACCGCACAGAAAAAGTTTTGTACAGGTTCCAACAAATTTAATGTTTGCTACAAATTTAGTTTGATCATAACAAAATCAGTTTGTAGTGCACATTATATTTTGGTAAGGTACAAAACTGTCTTTTCTGTTTGGCTAATCTTTCCTCAAACTGGGTTACGAGTGATGTAGCCCAGATGCGTAGTATAATATATAACTGAACTATTGGCAGCTATCATAATAATAATAATAATAATAATAATAATAATAATATGAATTTTCAGCACTGCTTCTTACTACCCATTCATATTGTATGTATATATATATACTAATTATGCTAATGAGCTAGGTACGAGGAAGGTTGGATTTAGAAGAAATGTGCCTGCCTTTAATTTGTAGGGTGAGTGTAAAACCATTAAATAAAAAAACGCCCTTGGTACATCCTCCCGTGACTCGAACCCCTATCTCCTCTCGTCATCGGAATTATCATTATATTGCTAGAGTGACGCCTTTGACCATTCGACCACCGAAGCGGGTGGTAATAATTTTTTTCTTGAATAAAAATACTTTTTTTACTTTGATAGAAATCACACCTACGTTGATTATAAATGTTTTCTAAACCTAGCGGAAAATCGCCATTTGTGCCGCGTCTGCCCAACTAAGCACATTATTGCGTAAGACGTTATCCTTGTTCTAAAAAAAATGTTGACTTGTAATTTATTCTCATTCCTTTTAGTGGAAAAGGTTGGTTTGTCAATAAATTGTGATGTAAATATTTAAATAGGCCGATTATTATTATATGTATGACCGATATTTTATTGTTTATTATAGGAGACTTACAATCAACTCTCCGGGCTATAAGTTTAAATTCTTTTTTAACTGTCGTAGGTTAAATTAACTTCGTACCTACTCATTTAAAACAATTAATTGGAGGTGTTTTATCCATTCAACTTATTAACACAAAAACTAGTTGCCCTTGGCGAAGTGGTCTAATGTTTTCTTAGACACAAATGTGGACAGCTCATTAGTCTTTAAAACATTATACCGCTTTTTCTGGTCCCTGTTGATTAACATGATAGTTTGACTAAACTCATTATAACGGAGTTTTCTTCCTCCACCAAGCGAAGAGATGTTCATTAGTACTTTCGTTCAGAGTAACGAACATTGGACTGGAGTTTGTTGATCGTCATTTGATTATCATGATCGCTATTAAGAGTGCGCCTCCCCAGGGATAACACCTAGCTTAAGTAGGTAATACAGCTCTAACCAGAGGTCTTAAGAGCCCGTCTCACCCCACAGATAAGACCTAACTTAGGTAGGTAATACAGCTCTAACCAGAGGTCTTAAAAACCCGTCTCACCCCACAGATAACACCTAACTTAGGTAGGTAATACAGCTCTAACCAGAGGTCTTAAGAGCCCGTTTCACCCCACAGATGTAGGTAATACAGCTCTAACCAGAGGTCTTAAGAGCTCGTCTCACCCCACAGATAACACCTAACTTAGGTAGGTAATACAGTTCGAACCAGAGGTCACATAGTGGTGCGGTTTTATGTTGTTCCTAGAGTAAGAATAGAATTGAGAAAATTGACACCTTTGGAATCATTTCACTATATCTCTTTTGAATAAAATATCGTTACAATCGCACATAATTTCTTCTATTTTAGTTAATAACCAAATTTTCAAAAATTGTCCATAAGTAAGCTAACACTTTTACCTCTAAAAAACATAATATTGATAATCATATGAAATTCTCCTGAATACAAATTTTACACTAACACTTTTTAGCCATTTATGAAAAAATCAAACTATCAAAAATCATTCATTAATAAATTATACCCTTGATTTTTATGCTAGAATGAAAATCATGAATCGACCTCTTGTTGTGGCCATATAAATCTAAATATCAATTTTGAATGAAATTCATCAACCTGTTTCGGCTGTAATCTAGGTTAGACAGCCAGACGTGGGCACAGAATAAATTGTAAGTCTTTCTTTTTATTTGGTAAGCACATTAAACGTCAAGATGCTTATTAACATAGAGTTCAAACCCGCTTCGGTGGCCACATGGTCCAAGGCTTCACTCTTGCAATAGACTAGACTGCAAATGATGGGGGAGATCGGAGTTCGAACCCCGTTTGGGTTTACTGAGGGTGGTTTTTCCTAAATGAATTCTCATTTTCCACGAAAATGTGTGCACATTTTTTTTAAATTTAACCATTTACATCCCTCTCCTACTATTGTAATATACGTGAAGCTGGGTAGCAAGTTTCGACACACACACACATAAGGATTGTTAGTTTTAGTGGTTTTGGTGGTAGGAGTTGAAATAACCTTTATAAATCTTTTTTCCCCCCTTCAAATTGAATGGGACCTTTTTTTTGTGCTTTTATCTAGGATAAGGTGAACTATTCGTTGTACTGTTCGCCTCGGGTTCCTGTTTCCGGTCATGCGCGGTCTAAACTCGTGTGTTGCATTGTTTTGGTGTTCTCCGGCTGCGCGTAATATCCGACTGGAAAACATTTCCTACCAACATGCCCCACTTCGTGCGGCCGTGTCGGTAGCCTATGAACCGGAAACTGACTGTACCCTCGGATGAATCATGACATGCGGTACAGTTTTATTAGGCTCGCGCAGCCTCGGCACCGGGAACACTGTCGGGGATTGAACAGGTTTCCTGTTTTTTAACATCGCGTCTTAACTACCTGTTCAAGCTATGCGCATATTATGGACTAATCACGCTAATATGTCGGGAACTAAAGTAAGATTTAGATGAATATTACCCCCATTTGCGTGTAGATAGAGTAGGAAACCATTTATAAAAAAAAACTCTCAGTACACCCGACCGGGATCCTAATCTCGACCTCCCCAAACCCCATAATCGGCAGTACAGTCTAACTTGAGAGTGAGAGATAGCTGCGCCTGACCTCACCTGGCCTCTCTGAGTTTGTTAGTAAAAGTAATGACAGAATAACTTATGAACTATCATCTTCTACAGCTAGATGATCGCCTCTGTGGTCTATCATCTGCTGATACAAGATGGTCACCCCTGTGGTTTATCATCTGCTGCCATGAGATGGTCACCCCTGTGGTTTATCATCTGCTGCCATGAGATGGTCACCCCTGTGGTTTATCATCTGCTGCCATAATATGGTCACCACTGGGGTTTATCATCTGCTGGCATAAGATGGTCACCCCTGTGGTCTATCATCTGCTGCCATAAGATGGTCACCCCTTATGGTCACCCCTGGGGCTTATTATCTGCTGCCATAAGATGGTCACCCCTGTGGTTTATCATCTGCTGTCACTATCTGGTCACCCTTGTGGCATGTCATATGCTGTCACTATCTGGTCACCCCTGTGACATATCATATGCTGTCACTATCTGGTCACCCCTGTGACATATCATATGCCACCACTAGATGGTCACCCCTGTGGCATATCATATGCTACCACTGGATGCTCACCCCTGTGACATGCCATATGATGCCACTGGATGGTCACCCTTGTGACATGCCATATGATGCCACTGGATGATCACCCCTGGAAACATTATCAAGGCACACTCGTGAGAAACCACCGAGCTCCGCGATGTCTCCTGATTCAATTGTTCTCCATTATTCCCGGCACCTCTCATTGTCGCAGAAAGTCCTCAAGACGTTCCTTGTCGTCCTCGAGCTTTGACATTGGGTGAGTTTCGGTTGAGCCGAGAGCAATTGCACAGCAAGGTGGCTGGATGAAGTAGCAAAGCTGTGTACTTTTCTCTTACCAAGGGAGCTGTTTACTTGAAGGGGAATATCTTCACACTGTTGTGATTCTCAAGGGAATGGCAGATCTGAAGCTTCGAAATGACTAAAACAATCCTCATTTAGTTGTGTTTTTTTTTGTCTTACTACCCGTTTGGCTTAGACGCATATGAACTAATTAGACTAAGATGTTAGTGATAAAGAAGGTTGAATTTAGAGGAAGTGTATCCACATTTGCTTGGAGTTTGCTTGGAGAGAAAGTGTACAACAGTTTAAGGGGAAAAAACCTCAGTACACCCGACTTGAATTCGAACCCCATTACGCCCTATCTCTCCAATCGGCAGTCCTGTCTGTTGCGAGAGTGACGCCTTAGACCGTTCGATCACCGGAATTTATGTGGAAGGAGATTTGAAAAAAAATATTTAATAAAGCACAAACTCAGTTCACTCGCCAGGGATTCGAATCCCGACCTGTCAGTTACCGACAATCCTGACTAGATGAGTCTGATATTTAGTCCTTGCACCTACCGCTGCAGATGTATAATGAATTGACGTGAGATTCTAGTTATGTTGGCGTCATGCCTTAAAATCCTTACTCCATGATTTAGTAGCTCGGAAGTTCATTTCCGCACTTACAAAAGTACGCCACTTCTCCCTATTTTGAGCTAGTTCTATCCAGTCCACCTCATTACACTTTATCCCTATCTTGATCTAGTTCTATCCAGTCCACCTCATTACACCTTATTCCTATCTTGGGATAGTTCTATCCAGTTCACCTGATTACATCCTATCCCTATTTTAACCAAGTTCTCTCCAGTCCACCTCATTACACTCTATCCCTATTTTAACCAAGTTCTCTCCAGTCCACTTCATTACATCCTGCTTCTTTCAGGTCCATTCTAATATTATCCTCCCATCTGCTTCTAGGTTTACCCATTGGGCTTACTAATAAATATCCTGAATACGTGAGTACAGATTATGTAACTCATCATTGTGTAACCTCCTCCACTCCCAAGTATCATCCCTTTTTGGACCAAATCTGTTCCTAAGTTTATTTCCATCATGTAAGCTAAGCGATCATGTTTCACAACCATAGAAAACAACCGAAATGAAATCCTTAAGTTTGATTAATTCTTTGATATAAATAATAAACGCGCATATTTTAAAATGAACCTAATGGAGAATTAAGGTTCCTGTCACAACCCACACACCCTGGTGGAGAAAATAAACTAGTGCGCGCGCCACATTTTTCCATCCCAGGGGAAATAGGTCGCGAAGTGCTTGACGGATTATGTGCTCAGTCTCTTCTAGGTCTTCTCCCCATCTCATCTGTGATCTTCTTTGTCCTGACGACAACCGCCATCAAGTATTTTTTAAAAGGCTTCGTTCGGAGAAGTCTGATTAAACTGCCACAACATTTGGTTGCGGGAACGCCTTCAAAAAAATTGCGAGATTAAAAAGAACAGTTTGGTGAGTGGATGACAGAAGGCCTTTTTCTCTTTTACAAAAAAAGTTTTTTTAACAGCCTTTGAGCTCAATCCAGATTTTACAATTAAGGCCGGACTAACCTCCGAATAGTCTTAAGGCGGTGGTTTCCAAACCTTTTTTAGCTGACGCCCGCCTTGATAGAACATCAAATTCCTTCCTATTTTTGGTATATATTTATAAAAAAACTTTGAAAAATTGTTTTTAGTCACTTTATTTCATACAAAAATCAAGGGGCGAGTCGGTGAATACCGATCACTTTTCGAAAAAAATTAGCTAAAAATATGGAATTATATAAAAAAGTATTTTACTACTGGAATGATTATAGGAACTATTTTAGTATTTAGAACAAACAATGATGCTAATTTTTTTATGTTTTAGATGAAATATTAAAATTTTCAAAACAATAGCTTTGGACTACTTGTTCGGGTAATACCGATCAGAGACTTAAAAATGTATTTCAACCTGATGGTGCTGTTAAATAAAGAAAATTCAAGCTAAATTTTTCATATTTTATACACACAAAAATCATAGTGTTTGATTGGGTTCTATGTGCAGATAAAACCTTTAGCCAATTTGGTGAATGTGGAAATCATAGTGCAAAAATAAAAAGTAGCTATTTGTTTATTTCTTAATTTATTAAAACTCATTTTATTTTACAAGATTATCCCTAAACTGACCTACAGAAACATTATTTTATGAACTTTATTTACTAACTGATAAAAAGGAAAATAAGATTTTTAGTATTTTAAGTTTCAATTTTTCTTTAAAAAGTAATGGTTTAGTATAATAGTTATTTAAATCTTAGGATTCACTGGAGATAGGCTACATTGGTCACAGCTCACAGCTGTAACCCTATGCACTGTCCCAGCCACCGTACGCAGCATGTGTCCATTTGGAGCACAAAACCCATCGGTACCATAATTGTTTCTACCAAATTCTTCACATTTTTCATTTTCAGAGGACTCCAAAAGTGGACAGACATAAAGTTCATAGTCTTCACAAATTTCATCTTCATTTAAACTTTCCTCCTCAGAGGTGCTTTCAAATGTGATATTCCTTAGTTTTTTCTTAATAAGTTTTTTTTTAATTTTACTAGATTCTGCAGCACGATTTTTCAAAATTTTATTTTAAGCTCTTTTCGTATTTTGCTCCTCTCTTCTCTTTTTTTTCCTTAGCTAACTTTAATTTTGGCATCTGTACAGAATAAAATGGAGAGATTTCCATTAATAAAGCTAAAGTGACAATTAAAAAAATTGCATGTGTATGTATATATATAATTTATTCCATAATAATTGTTCTTTCAGTTTAAATATATTTAAATTAATGAAGGGTAGTACCGATCATTTTGGTATGCTGATCGGCATTAGCCGTGAGGCGTGACCGGTATTACCCTACGCATACTCGTCAAACAAAAATGGCGGTAAAGATAACCAGTTGGCTATATTTTAATGAATTTTAATGAATGAATGCACCAATAGATACTATTAATTAGAGTAGTGGTAAAACATATGAATGCTAAATTAAAAAGCTACTTACTGTTAATATATTGTTGAAGCACAAGAAAAGTTAAAAACGAAAAAATCTTTAAAATTCCACTAACGTCCAAACAGCAAAGCATTTCCTCTCCGACTGTCAAAAAGCATCGTTACAATATGACTCGCTAGGTAACAGCACTAATCATAGCCTCGTTCATGTGAAATCCATCGAGTAAAAAGCTGATGGTATTATTATTATTATTATTATTTAGCGCCGCGTCTTACTACCCGTTCGGGTTATACGCTTAAGTACTAATTACTCTAATGTGTTAGTAATTGGGAAGGTTGAATATAGAGGAAGTGAACCCGCATTTGCGTGGAGGGGGAGTGGAAAACCTTTTAGGAAAAACCACCCCCAGTTCACCCGACCGAGAGTCGAACTTCGATCTCCCCGTCCTCGGAAGTCGAGCTCAATACGACTAGCGCGTTAGCTAACTACGCCACCGAGGCGGGTATGATCGGTATTAACTTGCTGATCGGTATTCACCGACTCTCCCCTAAAACTGACAGCACTCGCTTTGATGGCCGCGTGGTCTGACGCGCCACTCTCGCACTAGACTGGACTATCTAATATTGGGAGATCGGTGATCGAATAACGGTCGGGTGAACAGAGGGTGGTTTCTCTTAAATGATTTCCCACTCTCCCTCCACGCACATGTGGATACTTTTCCTCTGAATTATATCTTCACTACCCTTAAGATAAGAATAACCCGAACAGGTAGTAAGACATTGTACAAAGAAACACATTACTAAACAAAACCCCTCTTATGCAACCTTGTTATTCAGTAGCGTCACAGATGTTCCAAGCGAGCCACGTTCAGTCTGTTGGCTCGCGAACCGCTAGGAACTTGCCAACATTGTCCGATGAAGGACAGTCGGTATTATCTTGACCCAACTGCGTGAGCAGATTTCAAGATCCAAGTTAATGTTGGTAACAAGTATAATGCCGGGATCACGATCCTCTTAACTTAAGCGTAGTCCAAGGAAGAACTTTTCGTATTACGTGAAAGATAGTAAGTGAAAGTTACCCACGTGTTATAGCTGGTCGATCATTTCGCGAGCTACGACAGCACTGATATTAATTTTATTACTTCATGTGTTGGTTTGGATTATATTGGGGACTTCTATGGTGTAGTTTGTCCACGTCCCGCCAATTTTATTTTGTATATCCAGTACTTCATGTTATCACGAGTACATTATACTAATTTTATAGTGCCTATAGTTACCTATTCGGTTGGTTTTTGCAAATTTTATGAATAATTGCCTTAACGCGCTTATTTTGGCTTTGGCCATTATCTTTTTTCATACGGTATCTAGATATTCTGCTGAAAGAAAGACAAGTGTTTTTTTTAAATTGTAAGTTGTAGCATACATTTTTGGATTAGGTTTGAAAACCGACACTTTTTAAATAGCTTCCAGTGAGGGTCATTTGGGTGGAGGACAATGGGAGCTGTGCGGTAGACATCTCGGAAGGAAACGGCAGGCCGTTGCAGGAGAGAAATTTAACTTCTTCCCAAATAGTAGATTTGAAAATTTGGCCCTTGACAAAGTTTGAAGTGGAATTCTGCTTTTCAATTAATAAAAAACTTTTTTTTAAAATACAACCCATTTTACTACTGAAAATCTAGAAAATTATTTAGTGATTTTAACAGCATTTGACCCTCTTCGGTGGTTGAATGGGCTAAGACGTAACTTTCTCATTAGACTTATCTGCCGTTGAGGGGGATTGAGATTCGAATTTCTCTCCAATGTACTAAAGAGTTTTTTTTTATGTTTTCCATTCTCCGTCCACGCAAGTGCATATACACTTCCTCTAAATTCAACCTTCCTAACCCCTAACACATAAGCGTAATTAATACAACATATGCGTAGAGCCCGAATGAATGGTGATACTCGGTGCTAAAAAAACCCACCAATATGAATACAATTTGTTGTGGGTAATAAAACAGTAGGTAGTAATACTGTATCGATTTTGCATTACCTATTAAGTGCTGGTGACCTGGTGGTCTAGGTGTAAGGTGTCGGACTGCTGTGCCGAGGGTCCGGGGTTCAATCCTCGGTCCCAGCACAGATTTATTTGATTGCCAAACCCTTCCTTCACCTCTGACAAGACGTGTATTAATCACAACTTGTGAATGTGAGGAATGCCAGGCCTCCATCGTGGTTCGGATCCCACGTTAAACTGTAGGTCCTCCATTTCATCTCACAATCACCCTACCATTACACATTAATGTAAGTGGGTATAAGCCGAACGGGTAGTAAGAGGCGGTGCTAATAATAATATTAAGTGCTTCTCCCCCCTTACTTAAGTGCCAATTCTGTTACCTAAATATGTAATTTAAACGCCTATTTGCCTACCTATTAAAAAAAATTGGTGCCTAATAATTCGCTTCCTACAATTTCTTACTTACTTCATTGGCCGAATGGTCTAGGGCGTCACACTCCAGCTAGTTTGGTCATCTGATGCCGGGGAGATCTGGGATCATATTCCGGTTAGGTCTACTAAAGGCGGTTTTTCTTAAATGGTTTCCCACTATCTTGCTACGCAAATACGGGTAGATTACCTCTAAAATGCTTCACACCTCATCCCTACCTCATTAGAGTAAGTATCATGAATGCGTAAAACCTGAATAGGTAGTAAGACGTTGTAATATTAATATAAGTGTGGATCCGGCATAAGACATGGGGTCGGCCTGATGTCTCGAGTGTCCTTGTGATGGGTGTCAGGGTCGTCTGATGAGGCAATCATACAGGTGGTCTGGCAGGCCTCCTTGGTGACACCTGCTAACTGCACCGGACCGTCCCCCACTCCCCTCTTTGACAAGAGGTCGACCCGCGTCTCTTGTTGTGATCGTGTGAAAACTTCGACCCAAAAGACAGACGAGGGCCGAATCACCGAAATCAATCTTTCTCGTAATGCATTCACGATTCAAGGGAAAGTAGGTTACGCTTTTATATTTTTCACCGTGTCTTACTACCCGTTTGGAACCACACTGATGTGTTAGGGATGAGGGAAGTTGAGTTTAAAGGAAGTGTACCCATATTTGTGTGGAGAAACAGTGGAAAACCATTTAAGAAAAATAAATAACCCTCAGTACACCCGACGGGGATTCGAACCTCTATATCCGCCTCATCTACAATCCATTATATCACGATAGCGATGCCTAGGACGTATTCGGCACCTCAGATGGATCATATATCTACCGTGTTAAAGGTCTTGCGTTCGATTAATGGCATGGGCAATCATTTATTTGAGGTATTTAACGTACACTTTCTGAACCGAATGATTATATTAGCTACACGAGAATTTCTATGAGTGAGTGCAAAAGGGCCCTACCAATTTGGTTGTGAAAGGTATTTTACAAGCCACAATCGACATGGAAACTATTGCTTTACTTTCCCTCCGAAGGAAGTCGTGCTACGGAATGCTTATCGCTCAAGAAAAATCCGTAGAGCCCACGAACATCGGGTCCTGAGGCACTTAACCTCAAGACCTCCGAGGTCGACTTCAATCACTGTTAATATTGGGGGGGGGGGTTCTTATTCTAATATTGGGGGGGGGGTTCTTATTCACGGTGATGAATTGACTGGGTTTAGTGTGGATCTAATATAAAATGCTTTTTTATTCCCCGGCCCTCGCCAGCAGATGGGGTTGTGTGGTCAAACCCATCACTTTCTTGTTAGTTTGGATTGTCGGTGGTGAGATCGAGGTTCGAATCCTAGTCGGGTGTACTGAAGGTTTTTCCCCTGAATGGTTTCGCACTCTCTTTTACCATATTATTTATTGTAAATATGCGAATAGCTCGAACGTGTAGTTATTAAGGTGAGGGGGGTTTTGGGGGACGGGTCTACAAACAAAAATCCTAATTAAATCATTCGTGTTTTTATCAGGTTTTTTAAAGGGCCCTAGGTGTGGGAGTGATCCGAATAATTTTAATCTATTTTTATTTTTCCTTTCGTAGAAAGATGCATCATTCGTAAAAGTGCATCTTTCTGAAGTTTCCTTTCTTTTTTACTGAAAACCTTCCACGACGGAGTTTATTGGAAGTGACTTGAATGTAACTCTTCGTGTATTTGATGACAGCTGCGCAGCCGTGACGCGAGTGGGTGGGAAGTACACTTGACTCGGATAAGGAATAGACCTCTTGAGAGCGGTGTCTGGAACAATTTGGAGCAGACATGATACATTGGAAGCTGCGGTGCAAAGGGAAAAGGTTCAGATTTTATCCTAATAGCGTGTAGATTGTACCAAGCCTCAGCGAGCGATGAATGCTGGGTTTGATTGAATGGGGCCGTATGACTCTACCGCTGAGCTTTCCGTCCCTCCAAGGTGTACAGACGTGTGTAAGGTTCCATCATCCCTTCCCTCCCTCCAAGATGTACAAACGTGTGTAAGGTTACATCATCCCGTCCTTCCAAGGTGTGCAGACGTGTGTAAGGTTCCATCATCTCTTCCCTCTAAGGTGTACAGATGTGTGTAAGGTTCCATCATCTCTTCCCTCTAAGGTGTACAGATGTGTGTAAGGTTCCATCATCCCTTCCCTCCAAGATGTACAGACGTGTGTAAGGTTCCATCATCCCTTCCCTCCAAGATGTACAGATGTGTGCAAGGTTCCATTATTCCTTCCCTCCAGGGTGTACAGACGTGGGTAAGGTTCCATCATCCCTTCCCTCCCTCCAAGATGTACAGACGTGTGTAAGGCTCCATCATTCCTTCCCTCCCTCCAAGGTGTACAGACGTCTGACTTCTTGCCAAAATGTTTCGGTAGCTGTGCGGTACTTATTTGTATTGCGAAGTTAGGTGATTAAATGATCAAATAAAACTAACGCTCTCCAAATAATACGAGTCGTACCCTGGATAAAATTGTATAAGTCAATTTTATTGGTTGTCCGAATCAGAGTATGTAGTAATGCGCAATGAAAGTTCGGACGTTTTATGATTTTTGACCACATCTAAAAATCAATACCGTTTTAGGATACTTCAACCACTTTTTATGGCATCGATAACCCTGTCGTAATAACGTCCATACATTCACTAACAAACTTAAATTATATATAGATTGCAGTTTTCAACATTGAAAAGTTGTAAACTCTGATATGAAAATCCTTAAAAATAAATACTTTTATTTTAAAAGAATGTTTTAGTAGAGATGGTGAATTTTCTGTTGAAATCAATGGTAGTTTTTCTGAAATTGTGGTCTCCCCTCTGAACATTTTTGAAATGTGAATATTTGGACACAGCCTCTATGCTTTTCTTTTTTTTAGATGAAAATTTGTTGAGCTCTTGAGAAACATTATCGAAATTAATATCTTCATGGTTTAGACTTTAGTTAAAGCATGTCCAACCTATGGCCCGTGGGCCACTTAGCAGCATCCACCTCCCTCCCACCCCCATTACGTTCTGTGCTGCCCTCAAGCTCAAATTGAAATACTGCCATCTACAGAAATAAACAACAAATTAGGCACTTGGGGCTGACTTAAATTCTCGCAAATTTCCATAACCATAAGTCTAATGTTACTTGTTTAATGTACATATTTATGAGTCTGGGTGTGTGCACTACATTTTTGCACTAGGTATTATAAAGCTCATGTATGGCCCCCCACCAAATTCCCCAAGAACTTATGCGACCCCCACTTGGTGAAAAGTTGGACTGCCTGTCTTATATTGTAACTAGTTCGACCGGAACTATACCAGTTCTATGTATTAGACCGCGCAAGAGGCTACCTGTCACTCAGGTCTCTACACTTTGGTCTGAAACCTTAGCTGAGTGGGTGGCGTGGGCGTATCACATCCCCCGCCTCCCCACTTTACCTCTCAGTCCCTTGCGTTCAGATTTTACTGCGAGCGAGTGAGCAGGCAATTTAGATGCGACGCGTATCTGGATAAAACTGACTTAGACTACTTCACAAACTTATTTTATGTTTGTGTATTCGACGTGCAATTTCATAAACACATTTGAATGACTTAATTAGCTTAACCTAAGAGTGACCCTAATACTACACACCAAGGCCTTACGTTTGGACTTAAGATCAGTGCAGCCCACTTCGGTGGCCGCACGGTCAAAGGCGCCATTCTCGGAATAAACTAGACTGCCGATCGGGTCTACGGAGAATGGTTTTCCCTAAATGATTTTTCGCTATCTTCACGTAAATGCGGGTACACCTCGTATACATTCAACCTTACTCATTCCTGACAGATTATCGTAATCATGTTTATAACCCGACGCAGTGCTTAAAAACAAAAACAAAAAAAAAGACTATTGTTTTTCTAACTTTAACTAATAGTGAACCATTTTATAAG
>CABFWB010003779.1:46455-71770 GCA_902151455.1 Timema bartmani | reverse complement strand
ATTCATCAAAATCTCGAGTTCGATTTTTTTGACGATCACAATATTTTCTCTACCTGTAAGATAGAGAGAAAGTAAAAATAACTAAGCTTCAATTGATAAGCACATGTAATGTTAGTCTTTGCTTATAACGAAGTTTCTTAATGTCGTAAGAGTGATTAAAGTAAGAGTGAATTAAATTAATTTTTATTAAAATAACTATAAAGTTTTAAATGAAAATGCCAAGTACAATATTGGTCTTCACTGAAAATGGGCTTAGGTAGATAGATATAAATAATGTCCATGGTTTGACATTGTAACTAATTAATAGTAACTGAAAACACCATCTCAGATGTGAACTTCATCAGTCTCAAAATATAAGGTATGCAAGGGACAAGAGGTGCCATTGTTAGAATGGCTGTAAGAAACATACAATCCTTGCTAAAATGTTTATCCGATTTTGTCGCGGCAAGGCAATTTCCATTCAATATGTACTTTCTAGTATTTAAGTACACAAGTAGCATTATTATACCACTTATTTTTAAGAATTAAATAGCCAAAGCTATTATTAGCTGCTATTTTCAGAATACTTATTTTTAAGTTTAACTGGCATAGCAATATTTCTGAGGGCATCCAATTAATTAAAAACTCTACTGGATACGTGTTCTTTTTACTGATTATCTTTGCAGTAGACTTTGTTCACATTGCTGTAACAATGGACCTCTCTTACTAAAATTGAGTACAGCAAACGTTAAAAAAAAAGCTAGGGAGAGATAATTCCTTACATAAAATTGTTTTCAACTGACATAAAAACTTTTCAAAAGTGAGGTCCAGCTAAGATTGCTTTAAAGTAAAAGAGAGGCAAAAATTAAGTTTATTTCGTATTTTTATCCAAAAATATATAGTGAACGATGATTTGTTTAGTACTAATACCACTACCATTTAGCCAATTGGTATCCTACTAATTCTTTATGGCATACTATTTCAATAACAAATAGGCTCTTAGTCTTTTAATAATAATAATAATAATAATAATTACTATATTTCACTGGGAATGGTCAGTTGTTAACAGAGAGAGTAATATTAGCTATTTACTGAAATTTTCGTTACTTAATGACAAAAACAGGATAGTAAACTTGATCTAAACTGATATAAAATATATTGTTGTATGTATATCCTATTAAAAGTTAAGATGGTTAAATGTACTTTACACCATTGTTAGATTTATTTATTATCTATATCTCTGTCAATAATTAACTGTTGTTATATCATTACAAATACTATTACACACTTAGGGTAATTGATTGAATCTTATTTTTTCGTGTTATTTGTATACTTGTACAATTTCATTTATACAGTATGTTTCGGTTAAAGTGTCTACTTTTAAAATCAAGGAGATATTTTATAGTGAATATTTGAACTCCTACGGAAAGGTTTAGAATGTTTCCTTATTAACTTAATTGAAATAACTACTAACCCGCAATGTTAAGAGATTGTGCTCATTAAGTTTTACTATCATATTTTAACCCAAATGATAATAGTATTATTAACGTTAAAGTTATAGAAAATTTTAAAATTGCTAATAAATTGTTTAAATGTAGTAGACCAATATTTAATTTTAACATTATATCTCACCTTAAAATTATAAACTAGTAACCCGCTTCGGTGGCGTAGTTGGCTAACGTGCTAGTCGTGTTGAGCTCGACCGCCGAGGACGGGGAGGATTGGGAGATCGAGGTTCAAATCTCGGTCGGGTGAACTGGGGGTGGTTTTTCCTAAATGGTTTTTCACTCTACCTCCACGCAAATGCGGGTTCACTTCCTCTAAATTCAACCCTCCCAATTCCCAATCCATTAGCGTAATTAGTACTTAAGCGTATAACTCGAACGGGTAGTAGGACGCGGTGCTAAGTATTTATTAATTAATTAATTATAAACTAGTAAACATAATATTTACTATCTTCAAGTGCTAGTAAGCATGATGTGTTTAAGTAAATCAAAAGTTCTGATGTTGATGGAGTTTAATCTTAATAATTAGCATGGTAAGCTCTGACAAATGTTTTTTTTTCACCCTGTTTACTATGAAAGGTAGCAAGCTGAACCTACCTTACAATATACGGATGTTGTGTATTTAGTAAATGAATGGAGCATATATCGTATAAGTTACTTTAGATCAAGGAAGACTTGTTATAAAAAGAAATAATATCTTATATCGGACATTTTATAAGCGGTCAAATGTACAATGTAATTAATAAGCAACAAACTTTAAATTATATAATTTTCTAAAGTATTTGAATTTTACCAACCAACTTGCTGAATCTAAACATGGCCTTATCATGTCAAAAAGACTGTTAGTAATTTGGAACTTAAAATATTATCCAATCCTTTTCTATCAAGCGGGATAAAAATGCACACAGTTTATTTAGATTATTTGAAACATGATTAAGTAATTCATATTTTGATTTCGACTTTAGACGTGTTACAATCCTATATTGAATTTTTTGACAGGTATATAATTTAAAAATTATCTTATGTCAAAATGGGATTTTTACACAGATCTTATTCACCTTTTGTAATGTGTCTTGTGCCTAAAAAGATAAGTCTTTGCCGTTTGTTACTAAACACTTTTATTAATTACATAATTCAAAACATTACATCTGTTCAATATATTTCTAGATTATATTAAATTAGTTTTTATTAATAGAAGTGTTTGCTAAGATGTACGCATGTTTCTTATTGTAGTGCAATAATCATAGCTAAAATATTAATTCTAATAAAAACAGTGTCAAAGTCACAAAAATAAACAAGCCTTTATTGATTGTCAACTTCTAATTAAATTATTTTAAGCCTTAATCTAGTTCATATATGTATATATGAGTTAACAACAAATTTAGTTATAATATTTTGTTATACTTATCCAATAGTTATATTTTCTAAGATTAATCAATACTATACATTTTATTATCTTTTAACTCTTGATTCACATATTGTTTTATCTGATACATTTATAAGATATAATTTATAATCTGTATTTTGACTGATATTTTATTAAAGTCTCAGATTAGTCTTTGCAAAAATCCGTTCTTCCCATATTTTTTTTTAAAGAAAAACAACATTAAAGTTAGAGAAGGGTGATGTGGCAACGCTGTTCCTGAAACTAACATCAAAAATTATAAAATATGAGTAGCTCACAGAAGGTGTTAGAAGGTTTATCCTCGCATAGTTATGCATTGCTCCAAATGGCGTATGGACTCGGTGCGCACGCGGTGAAGCATGCCGATGTCAACTGTCATTAACAGCCGCATGTATTCGTGCCACAATGTCCTCGGGTGACTGCGTTGGGTGGTAGACCAGAGCTTTGAGGTGAGCCCACCAGAAATAATCAAGTGGTGTTTGGTCCGGTGGCCTTTGTGGCCACTCTACCGGCCACCCACGCCCGATCCACTCGTTGGAGTGGACTTTATTAAGTAGCCACAGCACTTGTGCCCCATGGTGTGAAGGCGGTACTGTCACACTGATAACACACACTGATAACACAAGCAATGGTACGTCCTCCAGCAGTCCAGGTAAGACTGTGTCAAGGAACATACGGTATATATGATAATACAAACAATTTGGTATCAAATGTAGGCCTTCAATTGCATCCCCAACAATTCAGGCACCGAACATTAACGTTTTCCGAAGAAGCGATCAGCGTACAGCCATGATTCACTGGTCCGGCTTCACTGTCAGAGTCTCCCATGTTAATTGCCATATGCCAGTATTCTACTTGTGTGTATTTCATTGCTACTTACACAATACTGACCTCACATTTCTGTCTACATCTTACCACCTGTGACGACGAAACTTTAGGCACAGTGTTGCCATATCACTCTTCTCTAACTTCAATGTAATTTTTCTCAAAAGGTAAGGGAAGAACGATTGTTTTGAAAATAGTATTTTTGACTTATATTTATATTACTAATTATGTGGTACTGTCCGTATCCGCGAATTTCTACTCAACCTGTAAATTATAGTTTTTACAGTTAAAATTGGAGTACAACATTGTATGCTTTAAATATTGATAGTATAATAGACAAATGGTAAAGCTGATAAATAATGTAATTTAATTAATTTACATTCTGGAACCTTTCTACTATTTAAAACTGATTTTTAATACCAAAAAGCACATACATTAAATATAAACACTGGTTTTAGTGGTTCAAAATTTTAGCAAAGATTTCTAAGAATATATAGTAAGGAGCGTGTATTAATATGTGAGTTAAGTCCTAATATTATATTAGGTAAGGCTAGCTTAGTCAAAGTAGGATTCAAATATAGGATGACTTGAAAGAAAGAATCAAATTCAGGGTGCTGAACGAGGAGGCATATAAAAGGGTGCATTGGCGGTCTAAGTTCACTAACAAAAGGAGTGAACCTGTCTTAAGACAGAACACCTAATAATAGGGTGAAATGCTGTCAAATTATGCTATGTTGGGTTAGGTTACGTTAGGCTATGTTAAGTTGGTTTATCTAAGTCTAGGTTATTTACGTTTTGTTGAGTTAGTATAGGTTAGGCTAAAGGGTTCTAAGTTAAGATACTATAGAAAAATATTATTTAAAGTACCTAGTATTGTTGATTTTTTATAATTAGTAGTAAATTTCACAACACTTTTGTTTTTTTTCCAACAACTTTGCGAGTAGTACGCCAAACTTGTCAACTATAGAGAGGTAGTGAAGAGCAATACTTTATATTATAAACAAATGTATTACTTAATCTTTCTATGTCACTAGGAACTAAAAAGTGTATTGACGCAATTAAAAGAGTACGCCACCTATCCCTATCTTGAGCTAGTTCTATACAATTTGCCTCATTGTATCATATCTCTTATTTAGGTACATTTTAATAGTATCCCCCAAACTGAATTTAAGTTTTTCCAGTAGTCTCTTCCCATTGGGTTTACCAGTCAACACCATTAATACGGTTATAGATTATTTTCATTCGCACTACATGTCCTGCCCACCGTAGTCTGCGAGATTTGATCTTCATAACAATATGTTGTGATGAATACATGGTATGTAATTCATTTGATAGCATCCACCACTCCCCCGTATCTTAATACCTTTTTAGACCAAATATATTCCTAAGCACTTTGTTTTAGACACTAGATTTCATTTCATCCTGTAAGATAAGATACCATGTTTTACAACCACGGAGAACAACCAGTAAGATTATTGTTTTGTAACCTGCTTTGGTGGTCCCATGATCTAACGCGTTACTCTTGCAGTAGACAAGACTACCAATGACGGGAAGATTGAGGCTCGAATCTTGGTCGGGTGTACTGTACTGAGGGTTGTTCTTCCAAAATGATTTTCCAATATCCCGCCATGCAAATGTGAGTACATTTCCTATAAATGTAGCCTTCAAAATTCCTTAAACTATCAGCGTGATTAATACTTAAGCGTATAACCTGAACGGGTAGTAAGACGTGGTGGTAAAAATAAAATTATTTTGTAGATTCTGAATTGTTCATTCCTTGACAGCAGGCGAGATGTAAATAACTTACTGACCGAGCAGCAGCATATATTTGCTGATGGTATTATATTTCTAATTTACCCTCTAATATCGTTATTGCTAGATAAATTTGTTGCTAAATATTTCAATTCATTATCCATATAAAATTATATATTGCTCGTATTAATCTCTAAATTATCATCTTCGATCTTTGCTCTCTCCTATACTTAGTCTTTTCAGTGTTCACTTCTAAACCTTTTAATTACTAGCTTCTGATAAAGTTTATTTATTTATCACAACAAATTATTTACAGTGTATTACCTAACAAAGCTAAATCGAAACAAATAATGTACAGTACATCGTTAATGAAAATAGGCCCCTCTATTTAGTTCTACAGGTCTACAAAGTTGACATCACATATAAAGACAAAAATTGAAACCTAGGCCAATATTTAGTGATTAATTTGTGCATAAAGAATAACCATACTGATTTCATAATTTGTGAATCTATAGTTCTCATAAAAACACCAAAATGTTGTGGTTCTGCTAGCTTCGTGTATTTTTGTTTAATGAATTGGCCAACCTTATAAAATCGCTTCAAAAATAAACTCTTATTTAAAAAATGTATTATTAAATGTGTAGTTATTTTATTTGAGGACTGTTTATTTTAATCCTTGGCTCTCATTTCCTATTGTTAAATTTTATTTATCAAACTGTATGACTTATAATTTTTAAACAGTGTGTATCCAATGTGATATGTAAATATAATCTCAAATTATTGAATATGATTTAAATCGAGTTTGATAGAATTATAATGAAACAATTATTTGTAAATGCTTTCACCTTTATCAAACTCCCTTTTAGTTAGGAATAATCAAATGCATTCCTCTAAGTGTAAGATATTATGATTTGTTTATTATTTGAAAATGTTCATATTTATAACTTTTTTACTATTTTGAAGGTTATCCTTTGCTTTAAATTATTTTATAAACTTAATAAAAGCTCTGTCTTTTTGTTAATTAAATATTAATAGTATTTTCATACCATGTCCCAAGAGAATTGATTCAAAATTGAATAACGCTCATATATCATGTAATTTGTTGGAGATATTACACAACATTCCTATGTTATATTACCGTCAATCTAAAATCAGTTATGAATATTTGGTAAAAGCCCAAATAGGATCTTAAATAGTGAATGTAAAGCTTTTTAATTTTTCATACTCAAAAATAGGCCAATATTGTTATGTTTACTAATATGCCAAAATAATGAGCCGATGTAAAATACAAAATATTATCAATTTATTTTTTGCTGCTACCCAAATATTCTCTGAAACTTTTCAAAATCCGTTTATTAGCTTAGAGCTATTGAAAGAACCAACACAAATAAACACACACACAACTGACGTGATGAAATTGAAAGGTAACATTTAAGCTAAATAAGCTATGGAAATCAAGTGGGTACTACCATTAAATTTTTTTATACTACTAATAATACTAGTATAAAAATATTGCACTAGTATTAATAGTAGTAAATAAAGTAATTTACATATTTAAATTGTAAATAGCAACATTTATTATTGATATTCTTTGTGTTTGCTTTAATATATATTTTTTCTTTCGGGTAATTTAAGGTAGACTATTTGTTATCAATGTTAGGTGAAATTATTGTCAAGTATTATCAGTTTATTAGGTTCAATTAAATGCGGATATCACAAAAGAGTAGTGAGACGCGGTGCGTGAAAAATAATTTCAAAGAACTTATTTCTTGTTTTCGTTAATTAAATTCAATTTATTATTTTTCAAAATGTTGGATCAATCGTAAGAATCTTTATAATATATACTATGCCCTTGTAGTTAAAGAATATTAGTGACCGATTTTATTAAATCTTAAAATATGGTAAAAGACTATTTTCCAAACTGTAAGGCATCTTTGAACAAGTTTATTTGAACGTTAAGCTTAAAATATTTTAATGGAAATTAATACCTAAAGCAAGACTATGCCTAAAACATTTTATTTATTTTACCTTTGTAGTGTTTTAGATGTTTAGATGAAATAATATCTCAATTTGGGCTTCTTCTTACAAAGAGTATGGGTACTACTTAATTTAATATTTGTAATATAATGAGGTGTGAAATTAAACCTATTGGTGTGTTAAACCTTTTGATCAAAACTGTTTAGTTTGATTATTTGTAAATATATTTGGCATGTGTCAGACCCACTGTTAAAAATATATCTTCAGTTATCAATAGTGTATGGGTCAATTTTGACAATTATTATATGATTAGGAGAATTTTACTATCGTTTCCAAAATTTTTACCTGATATAATAAATTCAAAATAACTGTATTAAAACATTTTAAAAATCAATGACACCCTTCCACGGTGAACATTGGTAGCAGGAAAAATGTGCTGGTGTATTCTAAGTCCGAACAAAACAAAATTGATAGTAATAACTGGTCAAAATGTTCAACCATCGTTTAGCCAAATTTAAATAAAATTGTTACTCTTCGAAGCTAATGCTGTAATTAACCTATTTAACAAATCTGACAATTATCTTATAAAGGTATATTGGTACTATTTGTATTTTAATATTTTACTCTGCATACCTTTCATTAGTAAAATTGATTTAATATAGAGCGCTTTTTTTTTTAACACCGCCTCTTATTACCTGTTCAGTTTATACCCAGTATATAAATAGTTATTGTAGTTTGAAAACATTTGCAGGCTGTTACTCGTTCTTAATATCTACTTTAAAATAGTTAATTTTGTTTTTACTGATTAACGGGAATATTGTATAATTTATATGCAAACTTAATGCACTCTAGTTTGAGTACTAATTCTTGTGCGGTCTTTCAAGAGAGTTGAAATTTATTTATTACATTTCACTGTAATAAATACATGTAGGTCTAGCTTCAAAGGAAATATTTTTAGCTAAACGATTGTAGCACCAAATTTACAAATTTCTAAAAAAAAAAAGTAATCTCAAGCATTAAAATGATATATTATATTTATAAAGCTAAATTAATTCAATCATATAATATCTATGATCAATGTATTATTATTAAAACATCTTACATTCACTTACAAAATAATATATTAAATATTTGTTCATGAATCACATGCAAATAAGAGAAAATGTCAATATTCATGTCCAGTACATTAGTTCATTCACATTTGATCTAAAAATCTGGTGTGATACATTTGAATCACAAAAATTTTGCGTATTTAATTGACCTTAGGATTTCCAATATTTGAAATAAATTGTGGTCCTAAAAATGAAATCAATTAATGAAATTGGGCAAATAAAACTACAAATACCCTTGGTTTATACCATTTTAATAATTGGCCTAAATATGTTGAGAGATTTGTAGATATGCTACCGGTACTTAAAATATCGAATTTTCTACTTAATTACCTGTACCTTACATTTTTAAATAGTCTAAATTTTGTATCATAAATTATGGCCCTTATAAGAAATGAGGCTACTGAATCAATGCAACTAAAATAACTCATATTTCACAAATGTGCAAAATACCTCCAGTTTTCCGTTTGTTGGCAGTGTCATTTGTACGAAGTTTCTTTTGTAGTTCATTCAATGTTTGTTGAACTTTGTATTGAAGATAAAGTTGTTGTTGTTGGTGGTGAAGTTTTTGTTGCTGCTGTTGCTTTTGTTGTTGTTCCCACTGCTGCTGTTTTTGCTGCTGCATTGGGTTTTTCTGGGGTTGACCTCCTACCACAGTTGTTTGTGGGATGGAGTATTGTTGTTTTGTGCCCCTGGATGGCGCAAGACGTTCTTTCTCAACGGTCTTCAACTCTGCGATACCAAGACCCATATCTCAAGAGTACTGATACTCAACATACAACGCTTACCTGATTGAGTACCTCACCTTTGGACAACACATTCTATCTAGAAATACCAGAAACATTGCATATCCAAAGGAAATAATAGAGCAATCATGCAAATGGGGTTAATGAAATCTTAAATGCCAGTAAACTAACAAAATGCAACAACTAACAGCGTGTTGAATATAATGTTTGAAAAGCAACCCATTTTGAGTGTAAGCGCAACATTTAGAAGTTACATGCTGGAGTTTGTTATTACCAATAATAATAAAGCACTCATGCATTTTATATTGTTAAAATTTTTTAATAAATTTAATTTAAACTATGCGTATTTATTATTAATATAACATTAACATTCCGAACTTGAACCAAGCAACCTAAACACCACTACACAAAACATTGATTTCTAAGTAGTTCTACGTATTGATAGTGTTTTGGAATATTGGAACAATTCTTGTTAGTGTTTGTGATATAACGAATGTTTATCACACTAGTGCTACTAAACGTTTTATTATACACTTGTCCAAGTGGTGTACATATTTTAAAGAGTGTAATCTGCAATGTTTTATTTAGTTTTTAGTTTAATTTATGTGAGGCAAATTTTTATCATACTTAGAACTATATTTAGAATATCATGAGTTTGTTTTCACACACTATGTCGTATGACAAGAAATCAAATTCAAAAGTGTATTAAAATATTTCTTCAAAATTGTATGAGTTATAAAAGATAAAGTTATTATTGGCCACAAAAATATATAAGACTTTAGTAATTATAAATTATTTATGGTTTGATTTGAAACCACGGAATAAGAATATTTAATAAGCTTGCATCACTGTTTATATTTCATTTAATCTCAATAAAATATCAAAAGAAAACTATTAATAAAATTAAACAATATTTTTTGTGTCATTCAATACTACTTTCAATTGTTATTGAATACTAGGTTTAATACTTGGTTAAACTATATAATTTTTTGTGTGAACATACTTTGAGATCCAAATGATCGAATTATAACAAAAATTTGCCTTTTGTATTCGCCGCGACGTCAAATAGATGGCAAACTTACCTAAATTCTCCAAGCTTTGAGTTAGCAAGGCTTCGAAAGTGTGCAGACTGTAACTCTCTGCATCCATGCCTTTAGCTAGAGTATTTCTCAAGTGCATCTCATACTCGAGTAGAAGTCTGCTGGTGGGTGAGCCCGGAGTAGGGGTTGACGTGGAATTGATCATCTGATTGTTGTGATGGTGATGGTGATAGTGCGATGGCTGATCTAAGTCGGAGTTGCCGTTACTCGAACTTGGTGTGGTAGCATAGCATTGGTTGTCAAATAGCACGTTGTCAGATGGAGGGGATATTTCTCCTCCACTTCCTCCATTGCGTTCCAGTTCTAAGTACAACCCACGTCCTGGAAACCCACCACGGCCGATTTCATGTGATGACCTAGAGCCTAAAAATCTTCCTCCTCCACCGCAACCTGGCTGCAAAGATTTGTGATGGCCAATATGATTTGTCTCTGGCTCAGAAAGAACGTGTCTGCCATTGTTATTGCCATGATTATGGTGGTGATGGTGATTGTTGTAATAGTTATATCGGCGACGTGTCATTTCAGGAGAAGTGACTGGGCTTTCCGCAGATGGCATAGGCTTGAGCATCCTTTTTAATGTGTTGGAGTCCAAGCTGATTCCGCCTTCGCCTCTTCCTGCTCCACCCATGTCCTCTGTGCTTTTGCTTTTAGATCTTCTATTATTATTGTTATTATTGTTATTATTAATATTATTATTGTTGTTAATATTATGATGATGTGCTGCACGTAGTTCAGCCTCCCTTACCATGTCCATATCCGGATAGTCGACCGACTTTGTAGAGCTCAGTATGTGGTGATGGTCTTTTCTAGAAGACGACGTAGTTTTGTTGCTTTGTAAAGTGCCACCCGCTTGGGTACCCTCACTTTTTGATGCTTCTAGTGGTTGATGCTCATTCGTGGATGTTGGTCCTACTTGTGAGCCTACGTGATTCTGAGTTCCTACCGATGTGGTGGAGGTTTTACCCATTGTTGGTGTGGCTGTCGTAGTCGTTGTTGAGTTGTCGTCTTGTGTTTGCTGCTGCGTACCTCTGTCGCGCATCTGACGGCCACTCCCTCCACCAGAAGTCAACAGCTCGGTTCCTCCTCCCCTCTGAATAGTCTTGCCCCCACCGCCCCCCACGTTGTCGTAGAGTGATGTGCTAGAGGTGGCAGCAGTCACTTTGTCGCGGCCAATCCCACCTTCGGTCTCGGTGGTACGGGTTTGAGCTCGAGGAAGAGTAGCTGAACCTGTGGTCGAGGAACTTTAGTCAGAGCAGGTTCTCACGCTTGACCTTCTCACCTACTACAATATTTATCAACTGATATTTTATTATTGTCACATTTTACCTACATATAATCATAAAGTTACATTTTTGAGTGGATAGTACATTTTTCTGACAGAAAATGTACTTTTTAAAAAACTCCTATTTCTTGTTAAATGGTATTTGTATATTATATATTTGGTACTTTTTTTAAATGTTCTCAAACATAATTTACAATATGGTTTAGGTACAGATATGACAATAAAACATTTTACAAGGTCTGGGAAAACCACTACAATACAAATAATGACTTTATAGGTTAATTTAATGAAAATTATATTTAGAGTACATATAAAACTGTATGACATTAGTTCAAATGAAAATATTATTAAATATCAAAATAATTATAAACAAATACACTTGTTATTCGGAACATTGTTTAGTCAATTATTTTACATTTAATTGTCAACTTTTTAGCCAACCTCTTAAAATTATTGAAATTTTTGTGATGATCTCAAATAATATAATGTTATAGAATTGACCAATTTAATGGGGTGAAAATAATGAGGAGCTATAATCCCTAAAAACAAATAATGTATTACTTAAAACAAACGCTATCTTTATAATAGTGGGTGGACTTAATTTAGCAAGAGGGTTGGTTTAGGTCAAGCGCAAAAACCCGCATGGTTAATTCCTTACGTTTAAATCTAGAAGTTCTCACATGCTTCAAAATTAACTTGTAGATGTGGGTCATCTAAGATGAAATACCTGCTATAACAAAGTAATAAATAATACAAAATTCCAACAAGAATTTTGCTTCGCAATTTCTATTTTTAAAGTTGGTCATGATTGAACCTATTTTTATAATTTATTTTACTCTACCAAAGATGTATCAGTTTAAATTTTGTGGCCCTTTATTTCATTCTCAACGTGAAATCTAATGATCAACTCAATAACGTCATAACAAATTAATAAAAATACAAAAATAGCACCTTCTAAAATTCGTACATTTTTGCATTTTTTTAGGAACTAATACAAATGGAAATAAAATATCAAACAAAGCTAAAACCAAACCAGGATTAGCAACATAAACTTTTAGATATCGAATTCACAAAACATGAACATTACTCTATTATAATATCGTTTAAAGGTATAAAATATTTTGAAATATATTTAATTTTCTGATATTCTCATAAAATTATGAATACAATATAATTTAAAAATTATTTAATTGTATAACCTATCTCAATGTTTTATTTTTTTAATTTTTCGATAAAATAATACCAAGGATTTAAATAACAATACCTACATATTTTTTCACAAGGTATTATGTCTCACTATATAATATGACGTCCATAAATAATAGGTTCATGTGTGATCTAAAAATGTGTTTAAATATGTATACATATTTGACAAGATTTAATATTTTAAAATCATATGTTACGGAAAAATACTGTTTGTCAATAAATGAACGCCTAAAGCTTGTTAAAGTGTTGAATATATCATGATCCCATAGTGCAATCTCATTTATATATAGTGGTCTCCCGTCCCATTAAGGCTAATGATTGGAAATTCCTTTATATTTCCCTTCGTATCGTATCTTAGATTAGAAATTTAATGTTTCTGGTAGCTAACGGGTAACAAGGAAGTACACTGTAAAAAAAAATCCAAACTGAAATTACCAACTATAGCATTAAATTTCAATATTTAGTTTTTTGTTATTTTTCAAAGCCGTGTAAAATATTGCCTACGATACGAAACAAAAGTCTATGGATAGAACATAAACAATATTTAGAAAGTTAAATATCTAAATAATCCATAAATATGGTCTCAAAATATTAGTTTGATACTTATTTTAAAGTAGGGTATGGAGGCTAACAAGAAAATTATAATAAAAATATTTGAAAGACATAGTTTTATCTATGCCATTTTTAAATAAGATGAGACAAATAAATCAAAATAATCTTGAATTACTTTAGATATCTTGTCTACGAATGTTTCATTATTTTATTTAAAATATTTCCATCCAGTGTTGATCAAGGGTTTTAAAAGTATCGTGAAATTACGGTTCCTTTGGTTTTAACAATATTTTACACCGGATTGAAAATAAGATTATATACTGTACCTAAACAATATGGATTTTTAAATAAAATAAATATTATATGCGTAGTTTGGAAATATTTTAGTTTTTTGCTAAAGGAATGCTCCTTCTTGTTAAATAAAATACGTATTATCGATTTTATATTTTTGATAGTAGTCTTTAAAAAATGCTGATACAATGCTGATTTTGATTCCATTTATCGAAAATATACACAATTATTACAACTTTTAGTAGTCACTCAGGGATTCTGTTCTATTTCCACAAATGAACAATCATGTTATGTTTTGCGAACTATATACCTAGACTGGATAGGCCATTAAGTATTATGAAGACAGAGATTTAATGTTTATAAAATTAACTATACTGCAAAGCTTAGGATTTGATGTAAACATTTGACCTATCACATGCGCGAGGGGAAACGTCCAGGGGAAACATTAAAAATAAAAGCCGTTACAAAATATGTATAATTGTAGGCCTATGTGCTTGTTTTTTATTATATATAATTTAATTATATTCCTAACAATCATATTGTATCAAAATAATCTGTGTAGAAAATATGTCCATGTATTTCATTTGTTATATTTATTATGATACATTCAATATTTTTTTGTTAAATTATTCATTTTTATTTTAAAAACTGTTTTAACAACATTTAAGTTTTCAGACCAAGATAAGTATAAGAAATCTTTGAGCGTAGATTAAAGAATTACGAATCATAGTATAGATCTAACACTTAAACACTTAAACACTTAAAAATGATTATTTTATGAATCTTTGCTATAATTATTTTTAAATAAAAATATTAACGTTATCATTGCTTAGAAAATTTTGAGTTTTTTGATCAACTTCAAAACGAATATAATAACTAGTCCAAACCCGGAGCACTTATTTTAGTTTTACATCAAATCCTTTTATAAATAGTATCCAGAGTCTATAACAACAGAGCAGCACACAAAACCAAATATTAAGCAAATCATCTACTGGAAACATTGAAAGCTGTCATGGAAGAGAAAATAAATTCACGCTCTAAAATTACGTAGAGACCTAATGGGACGAGAGACAGTGAGAAAGCACGTTTTCACAGAAATGTATAAAATACTATTCATTTGAAATTATGCTTTGTGAAACTGTATATATTATAAAGCTAGAGCCTGCAAAAATGTGTTTCACATTAGATGTATTATTTATAAACATATTTATATTTCAATGCAAAATTATCATTTGCAAATCAAGTATATATATTAATTTATTTATTTTATTTTATGGGGAGATGAAAATATGATATTAATATTATATAATAGTTTCCATAGCTTTAAATACAATATTAAAAAGAGTTATAACTTTTGCTATGAAAATAAAATGTACAAAGAAGAAAATTATTGTGTTTTCATGTTTTGTGTTTTCGATTTTAAAAGTGGCAAAAAAAATATTTTTTTTCAAATGTTGTGTAAGAATATACTAATTTCACAAAACACTTTAACTTATGTCACTTAGCTATAGCTCTTTGATGGAAATCACCATAATCAATGAGTTGGCAAAAATTGGTTGGATTTCGTTTGTAAAAAAATATTTTTTATGGAAAGGAGATTATTTATAATATCTATATATTTACATTATTCTTATATAATTAAAACATTGTATTGTTTAGTTTTGAATATATTTTCAAGTTTATTTGCGATGGTAAAACATATTATGCTATCTTCGTGTTAATGAACATCTTTTATTTTATTTATATATATATATATATTTATTTATAAATATATATTTATTTATATATATATATATTTATTTTTATATATATATATTTATATATATATATATATATATATATATAACATCTAAATGTTTTTATAAAACCATTAGTAATGTTTATTTGATTTAGTTAAAATTCTAAATAAGAATCCAGCATTTTTAAAATTTATTTTAATACATTTCAAAAATGTAATAATTCATTTTAGTCAGTTCTAAGATAAAAAATCTTAGATTTCTAGAAATACAACTAATTTTCCAGGATTGATTTTAAGTTAAGTAAACAAACACAATATATTTATGTTTTATTTATATAAAGAACTCTGATTTAATAATATAAATATATATAAAATATTTATACTACATCTTACTTATATAATAATCAAAAATATGTTATGGAATTGATATTAAAATGCACGGTTCTAGTTAATTCACATCCCTTTATGAAATAATTTAGTCATTTAGTAATGAGTTATAATTGTAGGGTAGATTCAATTTTTGATTTGTATACATTTAAAACGTTTGAAAATGAATCCTATACATAGAGTTTATTAAAATATGTATTATATGTTTATTTATTAAATAAATAAATAAACAGTTTAAATGTATCGGTCAAATGATAATATTAGTAGTTATATATATTATATCAAAACTATGACTCAACATAAACATCTATATAATATTTTAAAACATCTATACATATATATAGGATTCAGCTTAAGACGTTTTTATTTATAGATAGTAAAAATAGAATCTAAACTACAATAATTACTTAAGACCAAATTATTAAATTATTTCATTAATGGATTTAATTTAAATTTTGTCACATTCTAGTTAAATATTGTAAAAGTATTAATTTCAAATTATTATAAATCAGAACCATTTTGCCACATAACTCACGCAGATGATTTGCATACACTTATTCCCTATAAAGGCTGTAGACATTAAAAGGTAACATTTCTAAAATAACGTTTTTTATAATATATATTTAGATATTTCCATGCTTTTCTATGTAAATTAGTTTTATTTAAAACCTTTAGATCAAACTGATTTATTTTGTTTGAGTAAAAAAGTATTAATATATTCATATTTGATCAAGTGTATGAATATTTGTTTTAAATTACATAAAATAGCACAAACATGTATTCATAATATATTTGATTTATTCTTTAAGTTTCAGTTCTCAATTTCAAACTGCATAGTACTATAAAAAAAAAAATATGAGACTGCAAACACTTCAGTTAAATTTAGTATCTGGACTACCTTACAGAGTGGAATGACTTGAAATATATATGTGTTGCCTAGTACTGCTCACCAAAAGTATATATTTGGAGTCCTGAATTTAGAAACATTATTTTACCTTTTCTAATACAATAATAAGCAACACATTAACCGATTATATATATATATATAAAGAAATTATATATATATATATATATATATAAAGAAATTATATCTAAAATAAAAACAAACCGTGAGTTGAAATGCCCTGAAGTTGAAAATAATACTAATAATATTGAAATTTATCAAGTGTGTGAAGACATATAAATACCACCTTTTAATTTTGAGTTAATTTAAAATTGGCTTAATATTTAATCATTTTTCTTTCATTTTGTTCTTTCTCTATTAGATGTGAGTTTTTAATATTTGTTTTTGCACCGCATCTTACAACCTTTCCATTATATAGTAATTTAATCATGAAAATGGAGTAAGAATGGACTAGAAAGAATGGAGTGGAATCGCCGTATACTTCTTGGAAGAAGAATCAAAAACTATTTATGAAAAACCACCCTCTACATATCCGAGTGAAATTCAATCCTTGTACAACCCTTCACAAGAAAAACAAACCAGACTGGGTTAATGACCTAACCTGGGTGCCCACTGATTTTGGATTAGATTAATTGATTTTCTTCATTTAATGATTCATATTTTCATCGTGTCTATACATTTACAATTAGTTTTTTCTCTAAAATATAAGCTTTAACTTTATAACTATAATTTATATGAGTGTTGATTGTTATTTTTCAATCGTGTATAATAACCCCGTAACATATATATATATGATTTTAATAAGTGTAATAATTAAAAGATACAAAAAATATTTTTGTATGAAACCATACATACCTAATCACGTCATTACTTACAGGATAGAAGAAAAATTGTGCATATATATAAAAAAATCAACTACGTTCTTAATACATACTCACTAACTTTCTCCACACCTCCCTTTCCTTGCTTACTTCCTTCACATCAACATCATGCATACACCGAGTTATACATGCTCGTTTATTCTTAGGTCTCTTAATGTTAATCTTTTTCACATATTCATCTATAATATTTAGCCACGTCTTACATGGCCTACCCCTTTATTTTGATCCATACATTTTACCTTTATATATTTGATTCGTCACTACATCCATACTCATCCTCTCAATAGGCTTAAACCACCGAAAGACACTTCTTTCAAAATTGACCTATAGGATCCCTTTCAAAACACACTCCTTCAGCAACCATTCATTACTGACTCCGTCCATACTAGTTTGTCTATATACATTTCTTAGATATCTCATTCCAACCGCATTCATCATGCTCTTATGTTTCTCCTGACAAACACACGCTTCACATCCGTGGAACAACATTGGCGTTAACACACATTTATATACTGCCATCATTGCCTCTTTTGATACTACCTTATTCTTTGCAATAGTTCACATACATCCAACTACTCTCCGAGATGCATTCACATACCTGTCGATTTCACTTCCATTTTTACAGAATATTCTGCCAGGTTATACAAAATCATTCACTTGTTCCAACAGTTTTCCATTTATATTAGTTGACAATCATTTCCTGATACGTCCTTATCAAAAACCAATACCTTAGTTTTGGAGAAATGTATACGAAGATTCATTCCGTATGCCACCACGTTTAAACGATGCAATGCATTTTGCAAGTTACTTTCAGTCTCGGCCATTAATATGGCATATAACAGCTCTATAACATTCACATTTTCCAGTTTCTCACCAACCACGTCCTCACAAGCATCCCTAATATAGGCTTACTTATCCATGAATACATTAAACAACCATAAAGAAATAACACAACCTTGTTTAACAGCCTGTTCAATCTCAAATCATTCGCTCAAAGCTACATCCATCCTAATGCTTACCTTACTTCATCATACACCACCATAATTTAATTTACCTACCATGCGTCACACCTATTCTCTAAGAGTAGCTAATACATAATTTATTCCTATTCAACCGATCATACGCTTCTCCCCACATACACAATACACTTTCTTCTTTAGTGCCATACATTGCTAAATTACTTGTTACTACACAAATATCTGGACCAGGCAGCCTTTATATGGCACGAAACCTCATTCCATACCTTAAATCTTGTCCGAAAATCTTTCTCACAGCCTCTCAATTAGGAATGTTTAAAAAATTTCCTGAATTAACCAACAAATTAATTGCCCTTTGATTCTTACATTCACTCATATTGCTCTTTCCTTTGTACAAAGGAACAATAAGAGCATACTAACAGTAATAAAAAACATACGAAATTCTAGAACTTTAATTGAACAACTCACACAATTTGGCGAAAAGTACCATGGCCCCACACTTAAACATTCAACTTGTGATCCCATTTATGGCCTCAGCTTTGCCATTCCTTAACAATTTGATAGATTTTAAGATCTCTGTCTCGTTAAATCTTTACCTATTTATAACATCTTCCGTATTCTCTAATATTTTCTCTGTATTTTTGGCATACAATTGATAAAATTACTCCTTCCATCACTTTCTTTATTGTTTTCATCCCAGAACATTTCACCACCTTCATTCTCAATGCGATAGGTATTTTATTGCACTATTTGTTTCGTTTTTTGACAGCCACTTCCAGAACAGATTTTTATTTCCTTCAAAATCACTATGCATTCTTTCTCCTCATTTTAATCTCCTCATTTTACTTTTATTTACCACTTTATTTGCATTCATATTTTAATCTTTATATACGTTCCATAACCTTTTACGTTATTTTTCCCTCTTCACAGCAGTTGTTTGGTTATACGTGTATTTCTTTACTCTCGCTGTTTATTTTAAGTGTACACTTCATCATGCATCTCTTTTTAAATTTATCACCCCTGCAACAGACATTATTCACAAACTCAACTATGGCCTCTTTTATTCAGTTCCAAGCACTATTTATATTATTAGCACTTAATTTTACATTCCATCCATGCTCTTATAAAGTTAATTTTTAGTCCTACAATCTTTCATATTTGGCTCTCATAATTTTATCCTACAATTTTTCCCATTTCAATCTTATTCATTTAGTACGCTTGCGCTGCTTATTTACAAAATTCCTACCTAATTCTAATTCTGAAATCACTATAAAGTGATCCATTACACATTCATCTTCACGCATAACCCTGGTATTCTTCACTAAACCTCTAAGTCTCTTATCATACATCCCACATTCAATCATTGTTCTCAAAACGTCTCTTTGCCATGTATAGAACTGAATAGCTTTGTGCTTAAACCATGTGTTCGACAAAAATAAACCATTTTCTAAAATATAGAGAATCACTAAATCATTAGTCACTACCATTCTAGTCCACCCTGTCATCACTCTCTCTGAATTCACTATTTGGGTACCCAGGACTCATATCTCCTAACAAGATAATACTTTCACCTGGCTCACATGAATTCAAGACTTCATTGAGCTCATTCCATAAATCCACTCTCACATCCTCGTCTCCACTCTCAACCGGAGCATAATCAGCAACTTACTTAATTCTACAAATGCCTATTTTCATACGTACGTAGAATACACCAACACGTACCTTCTCACCAACAGCATAATTGTTGGGCTTAGGATAAAGCCTACTTAATGACTTCCCCTTACCCATTCATCCACATCTGACCACAGTGCCAGGCTACCATAACTTGTCATCAAAACATATTTTCGTTTTTGCTTCGTATCCCAAACACACAGAATATTTATACGAGATTAGTGTCTGACACCAGGACTGGCACGTTTCTCATTATTTACCCTAAATGCACTCTATTATCTCTATCTTCCTCCTTATTTAGAAGGTATGGAGCCAGTCTCACTTCCAGGAGGATTAGAGGGTACAGGGGGGAACGTAATTTAAAGAAAGGGGACAAGCCTGGAAGAGTCCGGGCTCATTTTATTATAACCCAGTATTCTATAAATGGAGGATTCCAGACCCCTATATATACATGGTTGGCGATATCCAAAGGATTACCAGTCTGAGTTGAGGTTAGCAGAGTGAGTGGACTGGTACGTCCGGACTAGCGTGCCCGGTAGTGGACAGTGAGATCAACGAATAGGCCAGCATGTCCAGAGGGTGGGTTAGCTTGTTCAGTATGAGGGATAACGTGTCCAGCATGTGGAGCAACATATTTAGTGTGTGGACAAGCGTGTCCAGGAAGAGGCCAACGTGTCCAGTGTGTGGGCCCGCATGTCCAGTGATTGGGTCGGCGTGTCCAGTGAGTGGGTCGGCGTGCCCGGGAATGGAGAAGCGAATCCAGAGTTCGTGTAATGCGTGTCTGTGCAGTGTGTCGTGCGCGAGGACTAGTTGAGAATTAAGTGAATTATATGGGTGGCGTAGACATTGATTGTTATTGGGAATTGCATTTATAATGAACTTCTTTGTGACTTTTAATTATTTGAATAGTTATTGTATATATTTTATAATTATTTATTTGTTTATTTAATTTAATTCAATTCTATGTTTTCTTAATAGTCTACTAGCTTACAGATTAATTACAACCCTTAATTTCTAATTCCGTCACTTGTTTAGTTTTATTTTACTTAATTCTAACAGTGTATGTGTTAATTTATTTTTTATTTTAAAAATTTTAAATATTCTGTGTGCATTTAAAATCTTGTAACATACACCATTATCCTCAAAATAACTCACGGTTTTAACGGTGCCGTATGAATGTCTCATTACCTCCCATTTTGGTCGTGACACCCCCCTCCCCCCTCTCCGTTACAATATCCATTTTTATTTCAATAAGTTTTTCCAACAGTTAATTCTCTATACGAGGCGCTTAGCCGGGAGTGAGGGGAGATATCAAAATATATCCCCCTAAAATTTTCCAATAAAATTTTTATCAAACATTAAACTCTTTTTGATGCAATTAAATATTGCGAAAACCCTCCAGTCCGTCGCTGATGTCAATATAATATAATGGTGGACCTTTGCACTAGTATCGCCCCTTGTGTACTAAGCGCCTTTAGTGTATAGGTTGTTTCTATCTTCATATAATCCTACAACCCTACAGACTGGAGTGTTGGTAAAACTGATAGTATCATTGAACGTTTTGTTATATCATTTATATAAAATATCAATTTTCATATTGTTTTATTACAAATAATTAACCATGTTGAATATCTCTTTATTTGCTGGTCTTACACAAAGAACTATTTTTTAGTAGTGAGAGAATCCGTGCCACGTGTGAGATGATTTAGTGCGGTAATATTTAGGTTTATATTAATAGGTTCGAACTGTGTGTTTATATATATATATATATATTTATATATTTATGGCAATGATGGTCTTTAGGGGAGCTACTCTCATCCAATAATTAATAAAAAGAGTACATGTAATTCATGACCATCCCTACCAGATCTTCGTGTTTGCTCACGATATAGATACCATCCAAAGATGGGCTTCGTAGCATACTATGTTTATGTTCTCTAGCTCAAGGATATTCTCTGTCTTAGCATAACTAAAACTGGTCCTCAGGAACTAAATTAATTTTTAATCTAATTTATATTCTTGTTAATCAGATCACCCAAACATACCATTTCAAGGGAAAAAAGTAAAATGTAAAGAATATATTTAAATCTGTCACACAGGAGATAAAAAATAAAATTTTAAATTTATTCTCACTAAAACTCAAAAGCTAGAAATTTTATGTCATATCCCCCCACCAAAAAAATAATAATTCTGGCTACACCTCTGCTCTATACCACACACTCCTCACAATACAGTAATGTATATGTAATAAGCGCCCCAACATCAATTCATTAGATAATAAACATTCCAACACTTAATTCGAAAAAAAAGTAGATTTTGAACATGATTTTACCAAAGGGACCTTTAAGCCCATTAACTAACAAAATAAAACCAATATATTGCCTTAAGTGTTTTGTCGTCAAGGAACGATAGTTAAGGAACTATTCTTATTCTTATTATTCTTCTTCTTATTATTATTATTATTATTATTACTATTACTATTACTACTATTTGCCCATATAAAAACGATATAGCAGAATTTGGTTGGTTATAATACTACAATATTGACATATCTGGTCTACAGTAGACCTGACGTTAGTAACACACCAAACCACCAAGTGCTGTAGTTGGTAAGATTGTGTTCGAGGATAGATGGATTCGCTTTTATATATTTATTTTTAACTCATATAAGTATGTTTCTGATGTTAACTTTCTTAGGATGAATAAAACTGAAGTAGAGACTTTAAAACTTTGGATATTCATATTGCATTAAATTCCATTTAACTAACTTGATATAGGTATTTTTTTCTTTTTTCAAAATTCCATTATCTTTATTTTTTTGTTAGTTTTTCCAGCTATCGTAAAGTCATCAAGATAATTGTATTTATTTAACTGTTTGGATTTATATTTTATTATTGTCACATTTATTTATTGCTATGCTGTACACCTAATTAATAATAATAATAGCGTGGCTGGACTACAAAAATCTGTAGCTCAGTTTGCGGAAATATTATCTGGTTCTAATGTACCGTTGCCCCGGGACGTCCGAAAGTACTAATCTTACATCCTTTTCATGGAGGCTCTATCCATATCCCGATGGGTTAAGGGGATGATGAGAATGAATATGACGGTGTTGTTCAATCAATATCTTAATCTAACTTAACCCTAATTAACTAAACCTTGGTGGCCATGGGAATTATTTATCTTTCGAATAAAATCTCCCTGTACCAGCTAAGAATTCAAACCGGGACCTCCAGGTCTGCAACCAGGAGCTATGACCACTAATCCACGGAGCCGGGCTACACCTAATTGAAAAAACGTATCATCAGAATGCTGTAGGGTTAACGCTTTTTGCAAACAATAATTTGCTCATGACGGCAGGGCCGTAACTACCACTGGGGCAGTGGGGCAGTGCACCAGTGTCTCCAAGCATAGGGGGCCCCTGAGCGAGGAGGATTTTCTTTATATATTTTGATTGAAAGCAGACCAAAGCTTTAATCAAATGCATATCGTCTCAATTTATTTAACTCTCGCTGTTTTTCCTTGTCAGTCAGTTAAAACTTTCGCTATACGAGACACAATTTGCTAGTCTATTAACATTGTGCTGTTTTTAATTTGTATTATTTTATATTCATTTATCACTTTTCACTTTGGTAATAATTCTTTAAGCTTGCCAATACATCATACGAGGCATACGACATACGATATTAATTCTGTTTTTAATATTAATATTTCTGTCTTTTATCTTAGTAGTCCATAGTGTATTGTAGTACTATTGTACAGGGTTGCCCACCGAAAAGTAGCCCGCCTCCTATATCCAGCAGGCGCCTCACTCTGAATTGGAGGAGGTCAATCCCCTTCCTCCCCTTCTTGTGCTTTAGACAATCAGTTCACTTGCTCATTCTTCATGTCACAATATAGGTGGAAGGAAATTGACCTCCTCCAATTCAGAGTGAGGTACCTGCTGGATATAGGAGGCGGGATACTTTTCCGTGGGCCACCCTGTATTTTATTTGTGATTGCATTGGTCCAGTATAAATGTAAATAATAACTTACAATTTAACTTTATAAAATGTTTTACCTTAAGGCTACCGCCTACCTTAGTCATATTGCATGATTTTATATTAAATTCAGTATTAACTTCACCAAATAAAAAACTAATAATAACTAAAACCCACATCAACAAGACTTATTAAAGGAAAGTGGGAATGTGGGATTTAGAGGTGAGAGGGAAATGAATAAAAAAAAAGGGGGCCCCATTATTATCTGTTGCCCTGGGGCCCCCAAGTCTCTAGCTAAGGCCATGCATGACGGCCAAACAAATCAATTGGAAATATTGAAGTACATGGCTAACATTGAAAATCATGAAAATCCTGTCCATCGATTAAAATGGCAGCTTCATTGATAATGGGAGAGTTTAATATACTTATATGAGCATTGGCAAGTTTTCTGTAAGCTTGTATCACGATCGTGTGGTTGTCAGTTTGTTGACTTTCTAATATGGTCTTGAAACCTTTTATGTAACTGTTATTTTGGTGAAGGATGGTTTAACCCAATTAAGATTTAGAATAGTGTTCCTCTTTCATCTGAAATCAGCTTTTTCATCCCCTAAGAAATACATTTGTAGGAATTTTGTATCTTCTTTAGTTGCAGGTAGAAGAGAGAAATCCTACTAAATGGTAAGGCTGCCCTTTCACCTTGAAAGTTGGCATAGAGCTACTTTCTTTTATTAATTTATTACAATGAAAGGAAATCATATGAAAGGGTGAGCTATATTTCTTAGAAATACTTAAGAAGAGACTGGGGAAGATTTTAGGTCTATAAACTGTGCAGGCAAGGCCGTAGTCAGGGGGGGGATTTGGGGGTTCAACCCCCCCCCCCCCATCCGAAATTTAATGAACAAAAAAGAATATGGCTTAATTCATGGTTCAAACAATATCAAAATTAAGTCACAAGTACAAATTAAGAGGCTGTGTTACCGTAAAAAGCACGTCAAAGAGCTACTAGAGGTGTTTAATATTTATAATTTTTTCTAGCCTCTGGCAATTG
>CABFWB010003779.1:27276-46386 GCA_902151455.1 Timema bartmani | reverse complement strand
CCTGAAATTATTGGCTGGCTACGGCCTTGTGTGCAGGAGTTGCAGGAGATCATCAGTATAGTCAAGTTTTATCTTTCTATTAAAGCAGCACAGACTAGTTGACTCTACTTTCCTTATCAGGACATTATATTGGGAACAAACAAAGGTCATAGTTCATTAGGTGACTAATTTATTTACATAATATTAAGTGCTATGATCGTAATTGAAAGCCAATCCTTTCTTGTTTTTCCATAGTAGATTTCTAATATAAGAATTTCTTTAATCTCGTTTACGTAACTTCCTTTCTCTCTTCCGCTTTGTGTCTCCCTAGGCCCTTTCTTTATCTTTCTTTCATTCGTTAACTTACTATATCTTTCCTATGTAGTTCTATTTTCCTTAGCCTCCTTCAGTCTATGTTTATCATTCTTTAACTTTCTATCTCTCTCCTCTGCGCTATCTTTCTTTCTGGCTTCCTTCTTCTTCTTCCTTTCACTCTCCAACCTTTTTTATTTCTTGTCTATAACTGTATTTTCCCCTTCTTCTTCCATCGACTTAATATTAGGATGTCTGCCTAATTTGTCCTTTTATATTATTCCTATTTTTGAACATAGAATTGAACCTCTGCGCTAAGAGCAAGGGATTAATAGATAAGTTAAGTTTCGACTTCGTATACATCAAAGTGACCACTGTTTATCTTACCGGTAAATATAGCTTTTTTTTAATTGGCATAACTTGCTCCCCAAAAGAGTGAAGCAGTTCCCCCAGTACGTAAATCTAAAACTGTAAGAGGTCGACTTCTCCTGCTGCAACCAACTCACAGGGGGAGCAATATGTTACCGGGATAAACGTTATATAGTGGTACCTCTTTTCCGATGGGAAATATTTGCTCCCGTTTACTGAGTAAGTGTGGGGCTTGAAGCACTTCCAGTTTGCTATTACGTGAAATATGATGGTTGCCCTGATATCCACAGACATTAGTATGTTACAATGGATCAAATAGGAAAGGGAGTGAAATAGATGTGAGCCATCCCCCGGAATAGTAACAATATGGGTAAGTGTCGAAATATCATTCATTATATTACACCTCATAACCTCAAACATGGTATTCTCTCTTCTATCCAAATAAATAGAAATTTAATAGGTCGTAGCGAACCGCAATGGCCAATATTCAAGAACAGTACAAAATCAAATAAATAATAGTTAAATCTATACAGAACAGAAATAACCAAATAAAATCAATACGATCTATTCAAGAACAATACCAAATCCACTGTCGTATACAAAATCCTTTAAATTTGAATTAAATAGGTCGTATGAGACGCAATAGCCAATCAAAATCATGACCGTCGATTCAAAAACCAAAATATGTCTACTGTCATATCAAAAATTATAAAAATGTTATGAAATAGGTTGTAATGAGCCACAATAACAAATGAATACTAGCAACGTGTATTCAAGAACAATATCAAATCCTAAGTCATAAGAAAAATCCAATAACTATCACAAAAAACAACAAGAATGACTTGAATAACAGAACACAGTAAACGCTTGCAGCACACGCAAAGTTAATATATTTAAGTTTTATTTTTAAAACATTAATTTATATTTAAATATAAATATTGGACATAAAAACAGAACACTTATAATATAAATACAACTTTGGAAATATCAATTGTATAAACAATGTTATGGCAAGGCGCTAACATAATAAATTGAGTGATGCGGCAAAAAATATTTGTTTCAAAAAATTCATACTTTTTTTTTCCAAGCACAGTGTGTTACTTACTATCTGTTTGAGTTATACACTGTTCAAATAAATTTAAAGTTAAGGAGTAGAAGTTTACATATTTTAGCAAAGTAAATATTAATTTTCAAAATTTCAGAAAAATACGATCTGCTATTCCAATCAATCATATTGTGTTTTTGATTTTCTGGACATTTAAGAAAAAACTTTATCTATACACCCATTCGAATGTTTAATCTCAGAGTACTGGGATGTTTAGAACTGTTAGAACAGCTCATGCGTACAAATAGAGATCAAAACTATACAAAATTAAGACTTTCAACATCCAGCTTAATATATTTTAGTTATTTATATAAGTTTTGTAAATTTCTCAAATCCCCCTATTTCACAAACTCCCACTTGAATATTTTAAAAATTTAAGTACTATTTTTTTAGTTGACATTATTCCAACATATTCCCTCCAAATGAAAATGTTCTACCTCACCTAAAGTGATTTGTATATTTATTTCTTAGCGACCTATTTTGAGTTACATATTTAGACTTTTCTGGCTGCATACGCTTATCCCTCTATCTTTATTACTCTCTCACTCTCTCTCTCTAAATGTATGTAAATACCTCCATTTTCTTCTATAAATAAGTGTATTATTATAGTAGATGTTGGAATTTTGGAGGAGTGGACCCTACCTCACACCATTTTCAAATAATTAATTTTGATTTTTTTTTCTTCCAGGGTATTTGAGGTGACTCATAAATCTTCATGGAAAATTTAATGATCTAATACATTAATAAGTATTTATTATTTAAGTTTTTTAATTTCTGAAACGCCCCTTATTTTCCACCCCCCAATTTAACATTTCAAATGTATAAGAATGATTTTGGTTTTTGGAGTCATCTCACTACATTCGCGCCAAATTTTAATTTTTCACTCAACCCAAAATTATGGTTTATTTTTCAGTAACTTCCCCTCTCCCTTTTACCAGAGTCCCATTTTAAAATTTGGAACTATAATACAATTTTTTTTATTTGGAGTAGTCTCTATACCTTCTTGGCGAGTTTAAGAATTTTAACGCCCTTACAAGTAGTTGTTTAGATTAATTTTATAAGTTATACGTAAAGAATTTGGAAGTATGGACACAACCTTTTCTTTGTATATAAGATAAGTGTTTGAAAATATTTTATTCCCAATATACTCTCCCGATAGTAATTAAATAAGTAAATGTTGTCTATTATTTGGATGTTCCGCTAAGCTGATTGATAGAAGTCATTCAAGATCAAACTCTGTAAGATATTCCATAACCTAGTTTGTGTAGGTAGCTTGTATGACTCACCTCGGTAACGTGGATCCTGGGCTCGAAGACGTGCATATTGCTCTGCGGTCATACACGTGCACTGCGGTTCTCTGGAACGACTCGGGGAAGCTGGCGTAGACACTGGTTTCCGTTTCGCCTTCAGTTTCTGTTTGTTTGGGGGTTCCAGTTTGAGCGAGTAAGACGAAGATGCTTTTCTCGAAAATTTGAATGAAGGGGACTGAAAAGAGGAACATTTAAAGTGAAAAAAAAATATCTTAAGTCCTATTTGAACTAAGTAAATCAAAATTTCAACGTCAATACAATCAATCTCCTGTTAGAGTTTTGAATTAAAAAACAACCAAATTATTTTAATGTAAGTAGTTTGATGGCATAGTAATCTTATAATAGATTAAAGTCAAATTTTCATAGGAAGAATCTTATCTGAAAGCTATAAAAATGGCTTGATCTTCTATCACGTACTCATACCCTAGAGGTCATGTGATATGCAGTTTTCCTTTTTAATACGTGATATAGAGGGAACTGAATTGTATCCACTCGGAAAAGGTATTCATTCCGACAGTTTTGTAATAAACTGCTTTAGTGAAATTCCTGAATGGTATCCACCTGAATTATACCCAAAAAAAACTGGAATTGTATCCACTCGCAATAGTATCCTTTCCGACAGTTTTGTAATAAACAGCTTTTGTGAAAATCCTGAATTGTATCCACTTGAATTATATCCACAAAAACTGGAATTGTATCCACTCGGAATGGTATCCATTTCGACAATTTTGTAATACACTACTTTAATGAAAATCATTAATTGTGTCCACCTGAATTATATCCACAAAAACTGGAATTGTATCCACTCTGAATGGTATCCATTCAGACAGTTTTGAAATATACACCTTTAACGGAAAACTTGAATCACATCCACAAATGGCCGAATTGAGGTTTAACAGAAGGAACGTTTAACGTAAAAGCATTGTCACACTTCTGGTAGAGGGCAGCAGGATGGAATCCTCTTCACTTACTACTTGTATACTAGAGTGCAGCCAAATCAGTATGTTAATTCAATCAAATTATTTAAATAAGCTTAAGTAGTTATTTGAAATTCGTAGATTCCTATAGAGCTGCCAATATTACATAGAATATTAAAAAGCATAGCGTTTTAAATTATTTATAATTTTCAATTAAACACATTGCTGTAATTAGTTTTGATTTTACTTAACATGTATTGTAGGGTAAGGGATGTGCTGCAGATGATTTTAGTACCCTATATCAGCCAGTCCTGCTCGATTATACACTTTAGGCCAGGGAAACAGAAGTTAAACGTATGGACATTAGAAGCGCCTTTTAGAAAGTATAAACAAATTGTTTGCAGTCAACATTGATAGCATTTTACTCTATTTCACTGTTATTTATAGATATTGACTATCTTTGTATTAATATTATCACTGTTCGACATAGTTTTTATTTTTTCATTGAGGATGCTTCAAAAATGTATTTCCAATCAAATCGATATAGGTAAATTTAACTAAGCTTGTCATTAGTGCTCTAATTCTCTTTTCAAGTGGGCTGTAAAAGTACTTTCTTAAACATGAAGCATGCATTCCCTTTATATATTGAAGTGCATACTAGAACATTAATTTTCAACCTTATATAACTTGTAAGATTTTTTCAGGTCAACATATTTTAGATCATGTATCGACTTCTATAATTTTAAAGAGACAAATCTTTTATTTTATTTGCCACCAGACTTTAGCCACTTATGTTAAAAAATGAATATTGAAAATCTAGCTTTAATTTATTCAAATCTAGTGAGAAATGAGACACTTTTGATGAATTCTGCCAACAATTTTGTTAATGTAAATTTGTAGCACTGCTTTGCTCACTTCCTATGCTCAGTGAGCTCTAGTGATGGGAATAATCGAGTAGCAGTAGTCGACTACACCTATTGTGTATCGTAATCGGCTGTACTCTATTCTTCCAGAAATACTCAAGTAAAAGTAGTTGGACCCTGTTCTTCTTTTAGTTACTCCTTTTCTTTATCTTCAGATATAATACACAATATTGGTTGGTATGTTTAACGTGTTATTTTAATACCAAACCTTTTTTCCCATACAGTTCATTTTTAAGTCATACTTTTATCAGCGTACGATTTGGAACATTATTCAATCCAATTCTACATTTTATCAATAATACATCTATGACCATATCGGGAATGGAGCTCAGAACACCTAGCCTGGTTGGCACACGCACTACCAACTGTGGTAGTGTTGAATTTATGCTAGGTGATTCGTTAAAGATTCGAGCCCCAACCTGATTACTAACTGTGATAGTATAACGAGTGTAATAATCCTTAGACCGTTCGACCCTCAAGTGAGGGTAACAGATTTCTTCATTCGGAAGTAAATAAATGGTATGGTAGTGTAGTTATTGTGGCTGCAGATAAAATATATTTTGTAAAAAATTAATACTGCCTCGTCAATTGCGGCACAATCGAGTCTATTGAACTATACGAATGAAGAAGTATATTATTAATTTTGTTGTGAATGATAAAAGCTGACAATACTCTTCAGCGTTCAACGTCACAACTGTCTGAGAGTGACACGCTCTTCAAGACTGGGTATGGTGCCAATCAAGATAAACCGTCTGCAACTTAAAAACGCCACCATACATAAATTAATATGTTTCACAAATAAACTTTAACTATTATTTTAATATCAAAAACAAAATATAGGTATACTCATTTAAAATAAAAATAAAAACGTTTCTTACGAGACAACTTTATTATTTAATATTTATTATATATCTAATATACATATTTTATATAGAATTTCAATATATATACAATATATTTATTTAATATTGTATATACATATATCTTATAATCATTATATATAATACAACATATTACATATAATATATAATAATATATCCATATAAGATATATATAAATATTAATGTGGTCTCTAGCTATATTTTGCAAAATATAGGATGTGTCGTTATAGTCTCGATCTCAAATATTTTTCTTCTTATGATAAAAAAGGATTGTGAAAAATTTAAAAAAATATCAATCCTGGAAAACGTTCTCAAATTATGTGTTTATGATAATTTAATATATTTTAGTACAAAATTTGAGATGGATATATGTTTTAAAGAATAAAGCATAAATTACAAATACAGTGCTATCGTAACAGTTTATTTATTACAATCTACAACACAAAAATAAGAGAAAACTCTTTTATCTAGTATTTAAAAATATATTACAATAATAAAATCAGAATTTTTATATTTCTCTTTATTATTTATATTTTTATTTATTATTTATTTCCTACAGTTCAGATTATTATACTATGCTAGCCTTTTATCATTTGAAGTACGAAATGTTTTTGTTTATAGTTTTGTTGTAAACTTACATTAATTTCACTCCTCTTTCGGCCGTGTTTTTAGGAATTTTCAATTCACAGACCACCTCAAGGCAAGTTTTCCTAGTCATCCCGATTTTGCCAAGTTGAGGAGTCGTATATTAAAAAATATATATATATTTGGAATTAGGTATCAGTTGAGGAAATTTGGTGTATACTTGGATACAAAATTTTTCAAACCCTTACATAAAATAGCGTTTAGATTCTTCTGGTGAATAATGAAATCTTTAATTACCTCGTATACGCTTTACGTCAATTTTATAGACCTTTCCCTTTTTGATTTTTTTTTTCATCGGTCCTTTTTCGTCGAAGAGTGACTGTGCTGTTTATTTTGGTGGTAAGTACCATAAGTAGCCGCTGATTATATTCAGTGCCTCATCAGATATGTCAGGATTACTTAATCTATAGTGATATATGTCCCGTACAAAATTTAAATTTTGAAAAGGTGCTAGAAGTGATCTTGGTACAAAACCAATCTATGATATATACAAGTGAGCTAGGAAAATACATGTATTGTTAAGTACATTATCCTCTTTTGCAGTTAAAGGTGATTCGGCATGGTGAAGCTATATCTTAAAAGCTTAAATGTCTTTAGCGTTCGATCCAGCAGGATGAATGACCTCTGGAGAGTTAATAAATAATTTGCCAGGTGGAATTTCCACCGTGGAATACTATCGTAATTTCCAGCGGTTTCTTGTGATTATTTCTGGATTTAATTTTCTTTTGCACAAGAGTTGTAGCGATATTTAAGGTTTTGTCTGCCATTCAACCCAATGCCATTCGAATATTTTTATCTTCAACTCCAGGTTGATATTGCATCGTTAAATCCTGCCCATTATTGCTGAAAGCACTTGGAAATACTTAAATTAAGCCATAAAGATAAAGCTGAATTTTGATTAAAAATATGTTTTAAAATTAACTTTTAAATATTATTTCTGCAATATATGTACAAGAGGTCCCTTCCTTGTTTCTTTTCCAAATTTGATTTAACAAGGTTTATATGCCATTGTGTTTAAAAAAAAGTGTCAATAGAACGATTTCACAAATCATTAATGAGTTCCCATTCCTTTAATAATTCATAAGATAAATGATGAATGATTTTGACATATTGATGTTGTCAGTGATATAATAAGTAAGTACATATAATATATTGCATGTATGTGATATCATATTTAATTAATATACATTTACTTATTCTATGGTACTCTAAAGTTCATTGTGGCACTTACAAGAGTACGCCACCTATCCTTATCTTGAGATAGTACTATCCAGTTCACCTCTAACGAATTCTATATTATAGGTCCATTCTAATGTTTTTCTCCCAATATAGGTCTTCATATAGGTCTTCCCAAAGGTCTCTTCCTACTGGATTTTCCAGTCAGTACCTTCAATAAGGTTCTGGAACCTCTCATTCATGCTGCATGTCCTGACCACCATAATTTACGAGACTTGATAATCCTAAAAATGTATGTGATGAATACAGGGTATGTAACTAGTCATTACTTTATGTAACTTCCTACATTCCCAATTAGCCTAATCCCTTTTTGGATCAGATCTCTTCCTAAGCACCTTGTTTTCGAGCACCCTTAATTTGTTTTCTTCATGTAAGGCAAGAGACCACAGGTCACACCCATAGAAAACAAAATGTAAAAATCTAGTTTTGTAAATTCTGAGATTCACATTCCTTGAAAGCAGGTGGAATATCGACAGATAATTTTCATAATAATAGCATGCATTTCCCGACTGCATTCTTTTCCCAATTTCTAATCTAATATTGTTATCATTAGTTATTTTTTCCTAAATATTTAAACTCATTAACCATGTTGAATGATATTTTGCTTGCAGTAATCTCTAAATTGTCGTCTTCAATCTGTGTTCTCTGTGTGATAAAATATTTAGTCTTTTCAGGTTTCACTCCTAAATTATTTCCTTACTAGCCTCTAGTAAAATTTCTGCAGATCTTACAACGGCTTCCTTACTATTGGCATATAAAGCTAATTCATCTGCATATCCTACAACCTGTATTGTACCATTTAATATCAACACTATTCTAGTCCAAGGCTTGATTAAAAAATAATAAAGTTAATTTCCTTGTTTCAGCCTATTAATGTATTTGTAAAGTATCTGATAAGTGATATCCAACTCGGACCCTGCAACGCATATCAGATAGTCGTACCTCAATTAGCTTGACAAGTATTTGGAATCCCAAACTTAATTTAAACGTAGACAATTTTTTTATCTGGGTCGTATTCCATTTTAAAACTCATGTATAACGGATGAACCGCCATTTTGTATTCCCACTTTTTTCATTATTTACAAATAGTAAAAATCTGATCCGGTGTTGATCAATTTTTTCGAAATCCACACCAAGTATTTCCTCTGTCCAAGGCGTCAATCTCATTAAAATTATATTCAATAAACTTGTATAGCATGATGGTAGTAGTGAGATAACGCTATAGTCATTAAACTTTGTTTTATCTCCCCTTTTGAAATTGGGTGTTATATAATATATCTAATTTATATTTATAATACATATAATATATATGTATAATATACATTTTTAAATTTTATAATATAATTTTTTAATAAATATGATATATTCTTAATATATATGATATATTTATTTATATTATATATATTTATAATTAGGTGTATAATGATAATAGATAATATAATAGATAATATATAATAGATAATATATATTTATAATATATATATTTATAATTAGGTGTATAATGAATATATATAGATAATATATATTTATAATATACAGTAAAACCTTGGATTACGAGCATAATTCGTTTCGTAAACGTGTTCGTAATACAAAGCACTCGTATATCAAAGTGAATTTCCCCCATAAGAAATAATGGAAACTCAGATGATTCGTCCCACAACCCAAAAATATTTAATCTAAAAATGATTAATACCTTTTTTATTTTCGTTATTTAAACGTAACTGTACTGTAATCAAATGTATTAATTAAATTTAATGGTGGCTGGTGTGAGGTGGACGAGAGAGATGAGAGGAGGAGGTGGGTTATATTTTAGGTCGACTTTCACTGTCACTAACGGAATCATCGCTATATGTTGGATCACTGGAATATTTTTCTTTTTGTGCGGCTTTAACAAAGAACTTAACCAATGACACTGCTCGGCAGACAATGCGTAAGCGTAGTACTACTCGTATTGCAAGATATCGCCCGGTTACTAAGTTAAAATTTATTGAAAAATTTTGCTCGTCTTACAAAACACTCGCAATCCAAGGTTTTACTGTATAGTAAAAATATATATATTTATAATATATAGTAAAAATATATATATTTATAATATATAGTAAAAATATATATAATATATTATATGTATAGATAATATATATTATATATGTGTTATATTACATATTGTATTTTAAAACTTGATGTAAATATTAGGCAAGAAATATTAGAGTAAGTCTTTTAAAGAGGTTTATGCAAGTTTAAATTTTCCTCATAAAATATATTTTGTGTACTTACATATAAATTAGCTCTTTATAATATAAGCTTCATAAAGCATATCTATGAAAATAAAGAAATTATAGTTAACACTAGTGGGTCGTTGCAGTGATGGCTGCAGATTATTGCCCTAAAATGTATTTTAAACTTCTCATTGGGAAAGGATCTATGTAATAAGCCCTCACTCACTTAGATATTTAGTTTTCGGTGTCTAATTTGAATCAAAACGTATATTTTCCCCCATCACGCCCCTATGAGAACTTTAAAATGACCCCTGTCTCAGATCTCTATATATTCGTTGCAAAAACCACTCAAGTAACGATTGAACTGATATTAATTTTTAAACAAAGACAAATATTTTATTTATCAATATACAGATCTACACAAATCATTGTTTTTATGGTGCTGTAAACAAAGAATGATTGTACAAATGAACCACTGCTCACACAGAAGGAAAAGATGGAAACTTCACTTGTGAATTTGGATTTTAGTTTTAGGCCACTATTTTTACCGGCATCCTGATTCCCTTATCTATAAAATGAATTTTCGTTTGTCAAATCTGTTCAGTCATTTCCTCGTAATTTCTATTACTGGAAATGGGATTATCAAATTATATAATTATAATATAAATGATAGAGGGCGTGATAGAATGCGATTGATCGTGAAAATGTGAGTGTAAGTGTTTGAATATGTGATTTAATAAGTTTGTGGGTGAGTGAGAGTGTAAGTGTGAAAATAAGAGTGTGAGGTGTGAGAAAGTGAGCGTAAGAGACTGAGAATAGCATATGAGAGAGATCAAGTGAGTGTGAGCAAGTGAAGTAAGAGTATGTGTATGTGTTAGAGAGAGAAATACTAGGAGAAGAAAAAAGAGTGTGAGTGTGTGAGGGGAGAGAGAGAGAGAGAGTGTGTGCATGAGAGAAAGTGAGAGAGAGTATGAGAGAGAGAAAGTGAGGGAGTGTGTGTGAGAGAGAAAGAAAATATGTAAAGGAGAATGCGTTATAAAGTCTGTGAGTGTGTATGAGAGAGAAAGAAAGCATGCAAAATTTTGGGAGGGATATTGTGTGAAAGAGAGAGAAAATGTGAGGGCATGTGAGAGAGAGTATGAAAGAGAAAGTTAGAGGGAGGAATATGTTTAGAGAGAGAAAATTAGATTGAGAGAGCGTTAGAGGGAGAGTTTAAGAGAAAAAGCTCTTGAGAGAAAGAGTTAGAATCATAAATTGAGAGAGCGAGTTTGATAGAAAGAGAGTTTGAGAGATAGAACGGGCTTGATAGAGAGAGTGAGAGAGTGTTTGAGAGATAGAGAGCGTTTGAGAGATAGATAGACTTTGAGAAAGAGAGAGCATTTGAGAAAGAAAGAGTGGTTGAAAAAGAGAAAGTTGTTGAGAGAGAGAGCGCTTTTGAAAGAGAACTTAAGAGAGTATAATAAAGAAAATATGATATAAATTGTGTGATAAAGAGTGTATATGAGGGTAGAGAGTGTGTGGGAGAGAGGGATAAATTATGAGAGAGAAAATGAGAAAAGATCATACTAGAGAGAGTGTTTTATAGAGTGAGTGTGTATATGTGTGTGTGTGTGTGTGTGTGTGAGGGAGAGAGTGTGCGAATGTGTATGTGAGAGCGTGAGAATTTCTGATAGAAAGAGAGAATGTGAAAATATAGATGTTGTACTCAAATAATACGGTACTTTGAAATAACATTCCTCAAAATTAAATATCAACATGGAAATATAAATGAACTTACTGTATTTGTAAGAATGTGAAAAGATATATGGAGTACACAAAACAAGAATTTCAAATATTATATCCTCAAAATTAAGCGGTAAAATGAAAACGAAGCTTAACTTATATTTTTATTGTATTACTAGTTGCTAAAATGAACATCAAAACCCATTTTTTGAATAAACTGAACATCAAAACCCATTATTTGAATAAACTGTAACGGGAAAACATCAAAGCCCATTATTAAAAAAAAAAATAACACCAAAACTCATACTTAGATAGTTAAAATAGCTCTTTTTTAAACAATATTCAAGATCATCTTACCGTCTTTGAGCTTATAACACATACCAAAATATATTTAAACATCATTTTATCATGCGCGAAACGAAACGTAGACAATATTCTCACGAACTTAATAACTTAACCTTCTAATTTTCGAATTTAACTCAATATTATTGATCTAAAATGCCAATTAACGATAACAACATTCCAATAAAAAATGAATGTTTCCATAGTTTAGGCATCTCAAATTAATTATATGTGCTATCACCAACATCCAAAGAAAAATATTCATTCAAATAGAAAATTGTGATGTCTTCAGACCAACAAAAATAAAAATTGAGTTATTATTTTAGCCAAAGAAATATATATTTTTTTAGAGATTTACAGCCATGCAGCAAATAACGGTTTCCGTGGTGATTAAACAAAGAATAAAAAAAATGAAAATTCTCTGTGAAAATCGGGTTTTCGTGGAAAACTACTACTTTTCCCGAAATCCTGGACTCCTAACCGTTAAAATGAGTGGTCGTTTGTCAAAATCTTTTCATTCATTTCCTCGTAATTTCTATTACCAGAAAAGGGCTTATCAAATATATATAAGATATATGATAGAGAGAGTGAAAAAATGTGATAGTGAAAATGAGAGTTTAAGTGTTTGAATGTGTTATTGTGTAAGTGTGTGGGTGATTGTGAAAATTAGAGTGTGAGTGTGAGGTGTGAGAAAGTAAGTGAAAGAGACTGAGAATGAGCAATTGAGAGAGATCGAGTGAGTGTGAGCGAGTGATAGTGAGAGTATGTGTATGTGTTAGAGAGAGAAAAACTGGGAACAGAGAAATAAGAGAATATGTGAGATGATAAATAAAGTGTGTGTGTGAGAGAAAGTGAGAGAGAGAGTGTGTGTGTGAAAGAAAAAGAGAATTTGAATAAGAGAATGCGTGATAAAGTTTGTGCTCAATATTATTTATTTAAATGCGAATTAACGATATTAACATTTTAATAATAAATAAATATTTCCACAATCTAGGCATCTCAATTTAGATGTGCTGTGACCAGCATCCAAAGAGAAATATTCATCCAAAGATTAAATTGTGATGTGTTCAGTCCAACAAATAAAGATTGAGCTATTATTTTTTATCCAAAGAGATATATTTTATTAGAGATTTACAGCCAAGCTGCAAATAACGGTTTCCATGGTGATAAACAAAGAATAAGAAACTGAAAATTCTCTGTGAAAATCGGATTTTCATGGAAAAAACTACTATTTTTCCAGATATCCTGGACTCCTAACCGTTAAAATGAGTGGTCGTTTGTCAAAATATGCTCAGTCATATCCTCGTAATTTCTATTACCGGAATCGGGTTTATCAAATTATATATAATATATATAATAATGTCTGTTAGCATATTTGTAGGTAAATAGTACTAAATAAATACTATACTAAACTATAAACATGTAACAAGACGTTTTACTATCAAGTTAAAATTAAGCTGGTGCACAGCTTACGAATAAGAAATAAAGTAGAATTAAAATTATTATTATATAGAGAATGTTACTCAATGATGAGGTTTCCTTCCAGATGAACAACAAAACACATCATACATAAAAACATACATTATAAACTCACATAAAGGCAACATAAAACATGGTTATTAAAGATGAGTATTAGAACATATAAGTAAACTTAAATCACATTTTGAATGCAATTTCTCCACTTTTTTCGATCCCTTGTATCATCTGGTTTAAAATTGCATCCCTCTATTGAGCACACTACGTTGAACGATCAAGTGGTAAAGAGTCGACCTCGTCTCCTCCTTCGGGATATGGATGATATCCATTATTTGTACTGTACGAGGTCGTGCCATCTCAATCCTTTCATTTCGATTTCATTCATTATAGTTGTCTCAGTGTACATCAATCATCGTATCTCTGTTTTCATTTTCCTTTCTGTTTATGTTTTTCTGGATGATCTTCAGAAATCCATTTCAACGGCCAGTATTCTATCTCTGTGTACACACTTCAACCCCATATAGGATGATACCCTGCAGAATTAACTTTAAGATTACCAGTTTCTTATATTAATAATATTCCGGTTCCATAATACTACTTAATACATAGTAATATGTTTTATAAAATGGCTCAGGCATATAGACATCGGAATTTTGATTTGGCATCAATTATCTTGCCTGTGAGATACTCATGATTAGCTCACCTCCAGAGTCAATCCTTCTACAAGAATAACGTGTTCAACCATTGATATAAATTATAAATGCGATCAGAATTAGTAAAATGTGTGGCTTCAATTATAAAACGATCTCATATAATATCCTAATGTTAGTTTAAAAACTATCATCAAAATTGCTCAGTGACAAAAATAAAAGCCACAACTCTTAATTGCTGACCAATAATTTATATTATGTTTCCGCTTTATGACTGTTCGATCTTACACTTTATTTAACGACAACATCTTCCTCTTTAAAATATGAATACTATGCCCTGTGATAATATTCCAATCGACTTGTTTCTTTTCTGTTTTACGATCGCATCGCAATTATAGTATGCAATGTGTCAACTGTACTTTATTTAACATAAATCGATTTATATAATGGGTTCATTAACCTTTGGCACTTGGAGTTTTTTTATGTTGAGTATTAGTTCATACATTTTCTCTGTTTAGTCACAATGTGATATGTTTTATTTTACACCGTAATTATTTGTATGTGTCTGTCATGAATGAAGTAAGCCCCAGTGGTAATGTTGTTTCTGATATATGCTTTAAGGTGTATCCCCAATAGTAGTTTACCTTTGTATAGTATTTTACTTGCTTGTGTTTATTATCTTTTCATGTTGAAGATAGAACTAAGTGTGAAGAGATATTATTTAAGATTAAGTTAATAAATATTAATGTTAATTCAAAAAGGACGTATTCTCACAAATGTGAGCTAGTAAAATAACTCACGCAGCATTCCCGGAACTGTTTGGCGTCTATTGGCGATGTGAAGTTGAGACCCCATGTATCGTTGGTCATGGGATCTTTCCAGTACACGAAGCATTCGGATGCTTGGCCTATTCGAGTGCCTGAAACAAGATAACAAGTAAATATTTATATGTACTCTAGCAAGTTCAAGATGATAAAAGCTATAGAGGAAAGATAAATGATTTCCTTCCACCTCTTTTAAGCGTTTTAATTAATCAACTGGTTTCAATGAAAATTTTCAAATGTTACACTCTACGATAAAAGATGAGTTTATCCCTTTCTAAGAAAAAAATCATGAATTGAACACATTCATAATCAGTTTTCATAATTCCACTATTAGATAAATTTTTTATCAAATCCAAAACTGCCAAGCTTATATTTAAATTTGCAAATAAAACTGATTATATTCATGAATTTTTTGAATCTATTCCTACATATTAACGTCATTACTTTTAAAACTTTAATATCAATTGCTTGGGTCCAATATCTTTGCAGTTTCGGATTCAAAGAAGTTTACAAAATATACTATTTCTTTTATTGATAGTTAATCCTTAATGCACTCTTAAAACACAAACTAGAATTAAGCCATTTAGCTTTTACCAAAACAAGTATAACTGACATTACTTATGATTATTTTAATGTTCCTAAAATAGATAAATAGATTTGAAACTAGTTATTTATTGCTTATGTAAAAGGTGATTAAATAGCAATTGGAATGTGTGATTCTCTTAACATAAACAAGATGCTATAATAAATTATGTGTCCATTTAGTAATAAAATATAATGTTAATTGAATTTAATTCAATAAACCAAAATAAACTTTTTGAAATCTATATTTGTTCCAGTTTTTAAGTGAAGAAACGGTGGAAACAACTAACCGAATCAATGTGTTCCTAATATTATTAGTCAGTGAATTGTATTATTTTTATCTAATACTAAGATATAAGTTTTAGTTAAAGTACAGTGTTTGTTACTTTGTAATTATAACGCAAAATATATGCTTAGGTTAGTGCTTGCTTTAACTTTGAAAAATTGAACTAAAAATTTTGTTAAAAAACTAAATATATGTTTAAGCCAAGACAGTCTAAATTCATACATTCGTTCATATAAAAATATTTTCATAATAGCCTATTTGGTGCAGGTGCATATAAAGGGAACCATAATTAGTTGAATCTATTTAAATACTTTTAGTTGTTTGATATGGAAATTAGTACTTTAAGGTACGAGAACTACGCACTTCTATACTAAGCTATGATAGGCCATATAATGGCAAACTCTCAGAAACCAACACCCCAACTGAATTTTAAGCTATCAAAGTTAAAATTTAGTAATTTACTAAGATTAGGTAAAATTCTGATAGTTTAAGCTAGGTTGTTAGCCTTTGTATGGTTATAGTTTACATTTATTGTAATCGGGTTAAGTGGAGTTTTGCTAGGTTTTAAACCAAGTAACTGTGAGATTGGGCTAACGTTAATTTAGCAATTAAAACCTCAGATTCGGTGATAATATGGACAATGGCGTCCCACTTGCAAAATAGTGGATTTTCACTGTGATGTTCGAATCTTGGCTGGGTAAAATGGGAGTGAATGTAAACATCCTATATTATTGGAGTTTTTCTATCTTCTTTCTCTTCAATCTAATAAGGGTGCATATCTTCTTAGACAACATTTCTCCTCCTCAACTCTTAAATCAAGCCGTTAAGTGAGTGTTTAGCTAAGTAATAAAGTAAAATTCCTAATATTTATATGTATAGTTCCATGATTACTAACAGTTTAGTTCCCATTTGGGTTATCTGATATTATCACTCTTCTAAAGTAGCAGGAGGAACTTTTTATCGATGGAATAATTTTTTAGAAATACCATCCTATCTAGTGTAAAACAAAAACTTTAGCTGATTTTTTCTAAAGTTATATTATTGTACAAAACTCACATTGTAAAGCTAGGTGAGCTAGGTATAGTCAGAGTCACTCTATGTGATAGTGTTCACTCAACGTGTGCTCGTTAAGTGACCACATTTATTTATTTTTATCCATTGTTGAAGTTCAAGTTAACATTGCAACAGATTTTTTCTTTGTGGTCACTTCTCAAACTTATTTTCTTCGTAGACTGCAACCTATTCTATAGTACCTTTATAATATTAAAGACTCATTTTTCCCTTTAGGCATACCACATTTGAAACATCTATTGATCATAATTATAATGTTCAAATGTATTGACGTGTGCTACGCCAAACATTTAAGCCATAGTTTCTAACTTTGTCTCACAAATCGTTATTGAACATGACATAAAATGATAGCGCGAACCTTACTAGCATCGCATACAACATGCAAGCGAATTCACAAAACGTATATTTTATAATCAGACCGACTAATCTATGAGATAATACTTTAGAGCCTTCACAGTTAGTGAGCGCCTGAGCCCATAACTTGTTTGAGTTTGTATTATTAAAAGCAGTGGCACAAGAACGTTTTTGTTAGGAGGGGGGTAAAAATAATCATGCACTTTTATAGAGGATCACATTTTTGATATTTATAAAAGAGCAGGGAAATGTAATACAGCTGTCCCTCGGACTACCGAGAGTGATTGGTTCTGATAAATTATCGTGTAGCACGCAAATGCGTAAAGTGAATTGATTCTAACATGGGTGAGATAGGGATTGTTCCAAATGAAAAAAGTAAATAAAAAACTAAAACTCGTAAATTAATGCAATTTTTATTAATTTATCTAACTATTACAATACTATAAGTAGCCTACACCTATTGTAAATCTTCAATCCCCTGAAATTTGCACACAGGCGCAATTTTTAATCAATATATCTAATTAATACAATGCTACAGGTACACTTACTGTTAATATTCAATCGCATGATAAATTAACTGGATCTGGCAAATCAGGATTATCACTTTCTTGCTCTCTTGATGGCCCTTGGACGGTCGGCTCTTGCTCTCTTGAAGTCCCTTGGACTGTATACGTTGCTCTCTGGAAGACCCTGGGACGGTAAGCACCCCTGCTCTCTTAAAGGCTCTTGCCCGACAGTTCTTACTGTCGTGAAGGTCCTGGGTCATTAGACTAAAGATTTTCTACTTTTTTAATGAAATGGTCAAGACTCAAGTGACGGGCAGCATTCTTCCTCTCTTTATAGAGTTATTTGTAGCAAGCCAAAGAACTCAATCTCTCTGGCAACTTTGGTGCTTCTACCCATGCAGCCATTTGTTTTGTTGAAGTTGTTTTATAAGCTAAATACCATAGGGCTCTTCCTCTTTATCCTTTATGCCGTTCTCCATTTCTAAAAGATCTTCATTGGTGAGTTCTGTTGAGTGGGATTGGAGAAATTCATCCACATTTGCCTGGTCTATGTCCTCAAATCCAACATATGCTTTGTCAACGATGTCATGTCTTGAACTGGAACGCTCGTGTTCAGGATTAAAATCATGAGAATCAGAAACTTCAGGCCAAATATTTTTCCAAACTCACTTCGTACAAGACTATTTAACTTCTGCCCATGAATCTACAATGTTGTCAATACCACCCCCTTAACACAAAACCGTACAGTAAATATCTTTGTCCTCACTGGAATGTGCGCGCAAAAGGTCACGCCACCACCGCACAGGGTGACTGCGAAACTACAGCCAACCATGCATTATTATTTATTTATTTTTTTATCACGTTATAGAAAAACCGCGTAAAGTGAGATCGCGTATAATTAAGGATACCTGTATTTAACGGTCCCATCGTGCATTTTTTTCATTTATTTTAGTCATGCCAAACATTAGAATTAATACAAACAAAACTAATTAAGAAAAATTATATCTGATGCAGCTCAACAAAAAGCCTTTAAAATACTGAAAATTTAACTAGGTTTCCATATACCCTTGCCCTATATTTGTTACTAATTATAAAACAACTAGCTAGTTTTACAGATCTCAAGTTTGTTGAGCCTCTCAGGGTATGCATTAATCAGATACAGGTGATTTAGTCTATATTGCATCATCGTGGAGCGAAGATAGTTTTTTATTCGTGTAAGTATTGAAAAACTTACTGCAGTAGCTGATGTAGCTGGTATCTATATCAGAGCTTTAAAAATTTCTTCAGTGTGTGCGCCAAGCACATTATATTTTTACTATGTTACCTTAGTGTGAACTTTGTATCTTGCCTCAACAAGATCAGTTACACTATCTAAAAGTTTTACTATATTATTAGGGGTGGGGT
>CABFWB010003779.1:13272-27219 GCA_902151455.1 Timema bartmani | reverse complement strand
CCCCCCAACCCCCCCCCCCCCCCGTTCCTGCGCCACTGACAAAAAGGACAAATGTTTATTATGAATTTATGTGGACAGGATTACGAAGCACTGTTTTTTTATTCATATGTTTGTTTCTACTAGTTTACAAAAGCACTTACGCAACAGAGTTGCTAATTAATACAGTCACATTGTATCTAAAAAATAATAACTTGACATTTGATTGAGCTGTGTCTGTGGAAATATTTACTAGTAGCAATGTGGTATACAAACTTGAATGTAAAATAGTACGGTTATAATATGAAAGGATAGTTACCAGGCTGAACTAGTCGAACATCCAGGATTTTGTCCACCTGGCTGTTGTAGGCTGTGATGTGGAAAACACACTCCGGCGAGTCTTGAATACAAGTAATATTGACAGGTACTAGGTCCTCGGATACTTGCTGCCATTTTACAGTCCCAGTCCCGCTGGCACTCACATGGAAAACCTCAGCCCATAACCTGTAAAAAAAAACTCATTTTAAGACAAACTAAATTAGGATAGGGTTATTTTTAGACAATTTAAACGGTGAGATATGTTGAGTCAAGATGTCACGACGTCACGGGATGTGAAACCAAAACCTTTGTCTTCAACATTAATGAACATAATTCTCACTAAAACAACATACATGGACTCAGCTGTAGCTGAAGCTTGCTTTTTATACAGTTCTAGTGTATCATTAGACTTCTATTGTGTTTACTATTGCCATCTATTGGCTAATAATTGAGTAACTCATACGCGAATTGCCAAGCCGTGCCAGATATAGACAAGTCGAGCACAGCCATTTGGCACAGTGGTCATATAATTATAGGGAATATACTGTAAATAATATAAAAATAGGCCTATAACTTTATTATTTGTGTTCATTAACAAATAACAATATGATATTTTAATGGGAACGTGTTTTTTGGAAAGGGCGATGGGGGAGGGGTGGCACCTGCTGCTCATGATCCTAGGGGCGCCACATTTCTAAATGTGGCCCTGGTAGTAATCTGATTAATCCTTAATTGTTTTAAATATTTAAACTTTGGTAGTAAAAAAGTGTTAGTTTACCATAGATTATATTTCATCACTTAGGGCCAGATCAATTATCTAACTGTTTAAGTGTTTGTTAACACATTAGTAGAAAATGATAGTTGACAGTCCAAAAGAGCCCTTAGTTTCGAGGGAAGTGATATTTGGAAAGCATATTATTTATAGTGTCATGGCATACCAATTCTAGTGGAACATACAGAATATCTTAGAGAGTTTGTATTTCTAATTAGTAGGGAGCATATGTATTTTAGGACAAAAGGGTTAGATTAAACTTTTGAAATGTCGAGGACAGAGTGCAGTTTTATGTCCCAATATTATTTTTTTTTTAGATAATAGTGTATCTGATTGTTTTTGTTGGGCAGAGTAGTGATCGAAATACACAATATGTATAAACAATTGCTAACACAATTTATAGAATGACCGGTACAGCGTTTGGCTGGAACATGACTAACGGTTTATTATTTGAAAAAGCTTTTAAGACTTAATTCATAAAACATCTGTCGGCGTTATAGTGAACTACAAATGTAAACAAACGTGAACGTTTTGACGGTAATAATTGAACTCCAACACCCCCCCTCAATTTTGAGTCCAAAAGGTCAATAGGTAACAATCAAGCACGTAAACCCAATTCGTTGATACATTTCTCGTGTTTGGCTCCAGGAAGAGTTTTTGTTAAGATGTCAGCTACCATATCCTAATTGGATAGATATTCAAGCCTTAGTGGGTGATCTTGGAGAGCTTGACGAATAAAATGAAACTTTAAGTCTGTATGTTTCGATCTTGAGTGGAAGACGGGGTTATGTGCCAATTTTCCAGCTGATTGGTTGTCATTGAAAATAATGATGTTTGACAACTCCTTTAAACCAAGTTGTCGTTTAAAGGTCATCAGGAAGATTGCTTCCTTCGCAGCTTCGGTGAGACTCATATACTCTGCTTCGGTTTAAATTAAAGCAACGGTTCTCTGCTTTCGTGAGCACCATGATACCACTGCTCCAGACAAGGTGAAAGTGTAACCTGTATAGGACTATCTGTCAGTGTCACAGTTTCCCCAGTCGGCGTCTGCAAAACCGGATAGGCCTTCATCATCCCTGGCGTAGACCAACCTCTTGTTGATAGTTCCTTGCAAATATCTTAGGACACGCTTGGCAGCTTGCCAGTGAGTTGAGGTGTGACAATTGTTATATTGACTCAGCATGTTGACTGCGTAAGCGATGTCGAGACGGGTACCGATGGCGATGTACATGAGGGCTCCAATCAACTCTCTACATGGATATTGCTTTGTTTCTTCTGTGGTAGTGGAGGAAGAATCAAACTTGACCCCGGTTGATATCGGTGTCTTCGCTGGTTTGCAGTAATCCATCCTGAACTTATGTAAAACATCCCTGATGTAGCCACTCTGAAATAATGTGACTTTGCCTTTGGATTGGTTCACTTCAATTCCTAAACAATGATTTATAGCTCCAAGGTCCTTTGCGTCAAATTTATTTGACAGTTCACCTTTAATGTGCCTGGTTCGCTCCGGGTTTTCAGAAGCGATCACGATGTCATCAACATGGATGAGCACGTTGACTGGGTGTTTACTTCGACTATCGACGTACACACCTGGGTCAGAGTTTGTTAGCTGCAACCCGATGAATTCTAAGGCTGCACTTAATTTAGCATGCCACTGTCGAACAGCTTGACGGAGTCAGTAAATGGCCTTCCAAAGTTTGCAGACTTTGTTAGCGGATTCCAGTTTCTGAAGCATATCTTTTGCTTTCCCAACAAAGCTTTCATCCTTTTCAGTCCTAATCATCTTTTGTAGTGCCTCAACAAGCAATTCCGGCTGTTCCATGAATGTTAGTGTGTCGATGTCACCATTCAGATAGGCCGTTGTAATGTCGAGCGGAGAGACTTGTAAGTTGAGTTTGGCTGACAATGCCATGAGCAGCCGAAATGATTCTATCCAGGCAACCGGAGCAAAAGTGTCCACAAAGTCGATTCCTGGTCTTTGGGCGAAGCCTATTACGACCACCCTGGCTTTCCTTCGATGTAACGTTCCATCAGGATTGTACTTGTTTCGGAGAACTGCCCTACAGTCGATAACTCTATCGTTGTTCAGTCTATCAACGATTTCCCAAGTGTCATTGGCGACCAAGCATCTGATTTTGGAATAGATTGCATCGAACCATTCCTCGCGATCTGGCCCCTTCATGGCACTGTCAATGTGAACCTCTGAGGCATTCATTGCAACTGGGGCATTACGAAACGATCCATCTTCCCTGTTACTTTAAACGTTGATGTGCTCCATAGTTTGTTGAGATGATGTGGTCTTCGAATGCCCAGTATATTTATCGTATGGCGGATCATTGTTGATAACAATGTTCTGATCGGCCCGGTTGGCCGCAGGCTGGTATATTTAAGTGGGGTGACCCCTTCTTCCAGTACGCATTAACTTTGGTCTGCTGGGTCCTCGCTCCGCCAGCATGTAGGATTTCGGTGCTTGCGGCACCTTGATCTTGTCGCTCTCCAATGTCGAGCATGGGGTCCTCATTCACTTCGAATCCAAGAAATGGTCCATCATCTTCCAGAGCGTTCGGACTAGTCTCGGCGTCCTTGTGCGAGGACTCTTCTTCATTGAACCCCCCCTCCTTCATATTGACAGGATGTCTCTTCTTCTTGAAGAAAGTCTGCGTCCGGGCCCAGGCTCGGCACAGGGTCTTACGTCCCTGGAGACACAGATCTTTCGTTCACTTGGTAGCCATACCCGGTAGGCCTTGGAACAGTCAGAGTAACCAACGAAGACACCTTTTTTGCCTTTTGGCTCGAACTTTGCTTTATTGAGAGACTTTTCGAGGATGACTGCTTTCTCCCCAAATATACGAAAATGCGAGATATTCGGCTGTCTTCCCAACCATCTTTTGTGTGAAGTTCCTTCAGACAACCCTTTTGTTATGCATCGATTTTGGACGTGATTGGCTGTCGTTATGGCTTCAGGCCCAAAAAGACAGTGGCATTCCGGACTCGAGTATCATGCACCGAGCATCCTCAACCAGAGTGCGCTTCTTCCTTTCCGCAACACCGTTCTGTTGTGGGGTGTGCGGAGTTGTTAGACGTCGTTGGATGTCTGCACGTTTGAGGATTGAATCCATTTTATTGTTGCAATATTCCTTGCCTTATCTGATTGAAGAGCTTTGATCTTATGCCCTGTCTGATTTTCGGCTAGATTCTTGAAATTGACGAACTTCTTAGTTACTTCGCCCTTGTGACGTAGGAAGAAGACTTGACACTATCGACTGTAGTCCTCTATGAAGTTTACAAAATAACGTGCGCCACCTTGAGATGCTTCCCTCATCGGCTCGCAGACGTTGGAATGGATTAACTCGAAAAGCATTTTTGAGGCTACCTCTCGCTTGGTGAAGGGAGTTGATGTTATTTTTCCTTCTAGACTGGTGTGACAGTTTTTTAAGTCAGTTGAGTCATTGAATTTCAAACCAATAGCACATTGGTTCTCGAGCATATTGACTATGTCCCTTAAATTCAAATGACCAATTCAAGCGTGCCAAACTTCTAATTCATTTTTTGGAACTTTTGATCCTGTGACCATGCACACTTGCTGATCGTCTTCACATAAGTAGAATAAGTCACCAATTCTATTCGCTAAAACTTTAATGTCACCGTTTATGTCTTTTATGGTCGCGCGATCTTTCTCATATGTCACCTTGTTGTCGTAATCAACAATTTTTGCCACAGAGATGAGGTTCGTTTGGAGGTTAGGTACGTATAAGGTGTCCTTCAATGTGATATAGTCTGTCACACGGTTCGTGGTGGTGATTTGTACGTCACCTTTCGCTTTTACTTGCGTGGCACTGTCATAGGCAAGTTTAAGATTCCCATAATTTTCTTCACGCTCGTGAATGCATGTTCATTGTTGCATAGGTGAAATGTGCAAACACTATCAATGCACCAAAGGTTGTTTATGTTGCTTGATTTTGTAATTTCTTTGTCGACGAAAAAAACAACAATGATCCTCGTCAGCTTTATTTGCCGTTTGTTCACTCAACTTTTTTTTAAAGAAACAATCGGCCTCCCTGTGTCCTTTCTTTATGCAAAAGCCGTACTTGTAGTTTAATTGTGGTTTTTGTTTACGTTTCTGATCTGATCCAGCACTACTGCTCGTGCCACCTTTCGGTCTGTTTACGAACTGTTTTCCTGACTTCACAAACATGGTGGCACATACGTTTTCCTGAGCACGCGCGTTATGTTCTTCCAAGACTTTCACTTTCAATGTTTCAGCATCCAGCAAATTAGCATGGGATTCGATTGAACATCGAAAGTTGTCGTAACTGCTGGGGAGACTATATAACAGCATGATCGTCAATAGGTCGCCGTTTATGTCCACTTCCATTGCTTGCAACTTATCCACAGCGTCAAAAAATCCATCGATATGTTCAGTCACATCGTCGCCATCTTGCATCTTGTGTTATGTGAGACGTTTGAGCAATGTTGCCTTGCGAGCGGGCCCCTTTGATGAGTAGATTTATTCTAGTTTGACCCATACATCGCGTGAAGTAGCGCATCCCCGAATCTGTTTTAATTTAGATGGATTGATGGACAGAATCAAATCCGCTTTTGCCTTCCGATCGGCCACTAGCCAATCTTTGTGTGCGGCTTGCGTGGCAACAAGCACCGCATTTTCACCGACCACTACGGGTTGTGGTATTTCTCCTGACACATATCCCCATGTATCATTTTTTATTAGAAAGGCTTCGGCTTGTATTTTCCACGTATCATAGTTGTCGCGTGACAACATCTCGAGTCGTGTTGAATGCGTCACGTTTGCGTGCGCCAATTTGTTAGGCTAACGAATCGTTCAACTTCTGCACCTTTTTGATTTAAAACTTTTCGTTTAATCAAATTATTGCTTCGTTTCCGATCGCGTAGCTCGCGCAGCCTGGGCCCATAACCTGTTGGGCAGAGTAGTGATCGAAATACACAATATGTATAAACTATTGCTAACACAATATATAGCACGATCGGTACAGCGTTTGGATGGAACATGATTAACGGTTTATTATTTGAAAAAAGCTTTTAGACTAAATTCATAAGACATCTGTCGGCGTTATAGTGAACTACAAATGTAAACAAACGTGAACGTTTTGACGGTAATAATTGAACTCCAACAGGTTTTATAGTGTATTTTTTCTAAGCTTAAACAATACCATTTGTAAAAGAAGGGTTTTTATTTTAGAACATCCTATTCTAAGCAACATACCCACAGAGGGTATGTTTTCATTATTAGCGGATACTAATGTTACTTTTGTTTGTAAAGAAGAAATAGGAGTTCTACAGCCCGTAGCACTAATGCTTCGGAATGCTGGAAGCATAGGCCTACTCAATGTGTCACACTGTGACTTAGTGAGTAATCAATTTAAATTATTGGCTGATTTTCTATCCTCATTACACATTGATAGCAGGTTGGAAGCGTTGAGGTTTCCGAAGTTAGAGAATATCATGTTGAGCGAGAGAGATCATTTATCCAAGCTGTTGTTTGAATCCAACCTAGCTAATGAACTAAAAGAGTTCATAAAAGGGATTAGCACTAGAGCAAAGATTTGATGAAATGATATAAAAAAATACACCAGAGGAGAATAAGGTAATTTTTGGACCATACTATAGCATATAGTACAGGTGCAACCAGTGGTATAATTCTCTGTGTTTTTAGTTTTATACCTTGGTGGCATTTTGTTAAAAAAAAAGAAAAATATAGTATGTATGTACATATTGTGAGCCTGCCCATTTTCAAGATCAGCTCGTGAGTGTTATCTTACCCAAAGGTAATGCGTTAGCCACAGAAAATTAAGATTGTTTTTAGGGTTTGGTAGTAAATCAAGTTTCATTATAGTAGTAATAAATAAGCTTATTGAAAGATGGGTGTTAGGTACAGTCAACATTTCAAATTGTTGTAGTTGAACGTGGAAGTGTCTATATGGGTAGTTTATCAGAGGTGGACAAAAAACTGTCACATACCTACTTATATACCACTAAACCGAAGCTGAAATGCGCTTACATACTGAAAGAGTATGCAGTTTTTAAAAACGAGCAATTGCCTCACTCTTGTTACAGTCTTGTTGTAGTTTGATCGTGAATTATTCTTGTTATATCCTTGTTGATAGACTTATTGAAAGTAACTAAGGAACAGCCTCAGGATATTTTTCGGGGTTACCCATGTTGGTATAAAGCGTGTTAAGAGTTCCGGGCTACCATCAATCATGTAGGAACAGAAAGGCATAAAAGGCCTGAGTAAAGGCTCATGGGACTCTAGGGTGGGACAGATAACTGCTCGTATTATTTATACTTAATTCTTGTACAACTTGTAAATATTCTATATAGTTCATACGCGTTTTATAATAAAAGTCAAAAGAAATTAACCTATTGCCTTCTACCTTCGTTTAGTAACTTGCGAGCTATCAATTTTTATCCTGGGCCAAACGTCACAGTTAAGAATTGGGCAGTGACATCTAAATTTTAGATTATATATTTATATAAGTTTCTAAGAGTTATTTTTAATTTAATCTGCTAAAAAAAAATTGAATCATGGTTTGATTCATTTGTGTTCCGAATGTTTAAAAGTATTAGGCTTAAGGCAACATATCATATTGGGTCATGTTTATATACGCATACAAATTATTTAATTGTTTACTAAACAATTATAAAACAAACATTTATTGATAATATTTATGAAACAACCCTTTATTTAAATTCTTTGAGTTGATACAAATTATTATGAATGGCCTTCTAAAGTGGTTCTGAAATCTTTATAAGTTCAATGCTATTAATTTGTGTGCAATATAGAAATATTTATTAGAGTACTTAGGCATTTTCATATCCTGATTATTATGTATCACAAATAGTAATTGATGATCTTGTTTACATTTCCCTAGCTAAGATTTTGTAGATAATATTATTTATTTGATGAATATAATTTAAGTCAATTAATTTTTTTTAAATATAAACACTCGTTGAATTATTTAAATATACTGTTTCTTAGTGTAATTAATAAGGTATAGTAGTTTTATTCTATACGGTTTGGAAATATGTATCATGTCAAACTCCACATTTGCCTTCAGAGTTTCCTTAAACTTAAATTAAAAGTCTAGATTCTATTGAAGCGAGGCAATCTAAGGTTCACACAGTTTAAAAAATTGCCTATAAACATTTTCTTTGCTATCGTCAGTGTGACCTTCAATTGCTTTGTAGAAACTAGTTCAAACCTGCCCATTTGTATAAATTATTGGCGTTCCTTTCATTTAAGGGTTTTCATTTTTTTCACTATTTCGTTTGGTGAGTAGATATGTCAATGTTTTTATTCACTTATTCAATAGTTCTAAACCCATCTTCAGTGGATCAATAGGAGTGATCAGACACAAAAAAAAAGTTTTTGATCTTGAATAAGCTTAATCAAGATAAGAGCCATCTTTAAACTCCATTTGGGGTTTGATCATGAGTAGTGCTGGGATATCTATGATTTTGCATATTTTTTTGGCAAACCTAGAATGTTGTTCAAGTGTATACAAATGTGTTTCATAAGAAACGAAGCTGATTTAAGTAGCTTTTTAGGGCATATTTTAGTATATTTCAGTGTTTCTATGCGTTAGGTCATATTTTCAAGTTTTTCAGTCATTTTAAAGCTTTTTTTCTTATTTAAGAATCATTATTTTGCATATTTTGGTATTTTCAATAAAAAATACATTTTTTATGATTTTCCTTGAAATCCAGAAGGATGACCAAAAAATACATGCGTCATAGCCAACGGTGGTGCCATCACAGCAGTAAGACGTAAGACTACTTCCACCCCTCCCCTGTTTTCTATTATACGGCATATTTTTTGTTTAGAGACTTTCAGTTTGGCACACAAACTGTAAAAATTTGAATGTATTTTAAGAATTTTTTCGCTCTTATAGGGCATGTTTTTGGGCAAATAATTTTTAGTTTGCCACATAAACTGTAAATAATTAAGGGTTTTTTCCAGTTTATTTTTTCCTTTGGTTCTATAGATAGAGTTAGTATCTGTTACTAAAATAAAGAGTTTTTGTTGGCACAGAAATAGTCAAAGAACTAAATTAATTTTTTTAGATTATTTTTGTTTGGTTTTATGCACCTATTATTTTCTTGATTAATTTTGCAAGGTGTTAAAAAATGTTTGTAAATTTAATTGGTAATTTTTTAGTTTTAAAGGGCACTTTTTGTTTTGTTTTTAAGATCATATTTTTTGTTTTAAAGGATATATTTTTAGTTTTTTGTCATTAATGCATTTTTATAAAGCATTTTCTAGCAGTTTTTAGGAAATAGAAAATCCTATCCCGAATCATGAGCTTAAATATGTGACGATTACATCATTATATGATACATTATCTTTCAATTGTGTATTTATTTATCATGCAATATCTTGCGACCCTCTACTCCTTTAAATTTATCCCCCAAATTGGGATACATAATTGTGCACCTTAGGTGTTTGCATGCATACATTACATTACACACATGACATTACATACATTACATTACATACATTACATTACATGCATTACATACAATACATACATTACATTACATACATTATATACACATTACATACACACATTACATACACATACATACATACACATACATTACATACACATACATTACATACACATATATTACATACACATACATACATACACATACATTACATACACATACATTACATACACATACATTACATACACATACATTACATACACATATATTACATACACATACATACATACACATACATTACATACACATACATTACATACACATACATTACATACACATACATTACATACACATACATACATACACATTACATACACATACACATTACATACACATACATTACATACACATACATTACATACACATACATTACATACACATACATACATACACATTACATACATATACATTACATACACATACATACATACACATACATTACATACACATACATTACATACACATACATTACATACACATACATTACATACACATACATTACATACACATACATTACATACACATACATAACATACACATACATACATACACATTACATACACATACATATTACATACACATACATTACATACACATACATTACATACACATACATTACATACACATACATAACATACACATACATACATACACATTACATACACATACATATATACACATTACATACACATTAATTACATACACATACATTACATACACATATATTACATACACATACATACATACACATTACATAAACATACATTACATACACATACATTACATACACATACATTACATACACATACATACATACATACACATTACATACATACATACATACATACATACATACATACATACATACATACATACATACATACATACATACATACATACATACATACATACATACATACATACATACATACATACATACAAACATACATACATACATACATACATACACAAATACATATTTAATGAATTTACAATATGCTAATTGTTGTGTCAATGGTTAATAAAGGAAACGCTTTTGAAGATCTATGGTAGGTCCACTTTATTTATTTTCTAAAAACAAGTTTACCTTGCGATTCTCCACCATGGCACAGGTTAGAGTATAGAGGTATATTCCAGTCTATCAATATAAGACCGTTAATTTTCAAGGTAGACGGAATCCACAAGGTATTAATTTTGATATTTTTCTATTTCTGAACTTAGTGATCCTTTTGCTTACAGCTGTGCACCGGCTAGTAATGACAAATTGTTTTCAAGAAAAAGCAGCACCATGTTTTTGGTACGAATTATTGGGATGGCCTGGTTAAATAGTGAAGAAGATATTAATATACTCTCTCTCACATACACACACTTTACTTCTGACTCAATGCTATTGTAAAGCTTAGAATAAAACATAAAAGTTGGGAATGGGGGGTAGTAGACGTGTTTAAATAAGTAATGTTTACAGAAAGGGTTTTTAAGTCAATGTCATCGGAATAAAGACAATTCCAATAACTAGGCTTAGCTATAATAACAAAATAAATATACTACTTTTGATGTCATTGTTATATAAAACCTATTGTGCTCTTTATAAATATAGTTTTATATAAACTTTTTGGAATATTTGGAATGAAGCAGACACCAAATACAAGTATATTTTTTAATCAGATGAACATTTTTTAAATAATAATATTCTATGACATTCTAATGCCCTTTATATGTTTTGATAAAATTGTATTCAACTTAAGAGTGATTATTGGCATATTGATAAACTTAAAATGTGTATAGTAAGTATTAATATTACTATAGGTTTATTTCAAACAAAATTGTATACAGGTTTATATTGTTTGCAATGGCACCATAAAAATAGAGGGACAAATTGTAAAAGCATTTAGAAGGCGAGGGTGACATGACTTGGACCAAATAGTCTTCAATCTCATGCATAAGAGGACAAAGTTATCGATATCCAACTGGCCGACAAAATGAGAATAATTATTTCCAAGATTGGGTGGTCAGGTGGTCGACAAGAGGACAATGTAATCGACAACCAACTCGATGAAAAATTTAAGGAAATATTTTGAAGGGTAGGAGGGTCAAATGGACGACTCTGCTTAGACCAACTAGTAAACTATCTCAGGTTTAAGAGGACAAAGTGATCGACAAACAACTGAGTGAGAAATTTTAAGCAAATATTCGAAATGCTAGGTGGGTCAAATGGCCTACATGACCTGGACCAACTGGTCGACAAGTTCATGCACTCATGCATAGGAGTAAAAAGTGATAAAAAATCTTTCCGACACCAGAGTAAAACTGGTAAAAAAATTCCAAGATTGATCCAATTTAGAATGGACTACGTGAACTATAAGTTAATACACTGTGAACAAAGTGTTTGACTACAAGTTGTAAACGAGAAAAAAAACATATGAAATCTATCAATAAATCTTTTTTGTAGGGATTGGTCAATGCCGATTATTAATCCGGTCATCGGCCGATTATGGCACAGTCAGTTAAGCCGATGATCGACATTTAAAGCCCGATCATTTAAAAAGCCGATCTTTTGAGCTATGTAGTAGGCCAAAAGTCAGGTCACTACTTTGTCACTTGTCATTTTTAAGCTAGTGCTTGGCGACTGGCAAGTGATTTTCCGATCGGGAAGGAGGCATGGAAGGAAGAATTGGGGGTTGTTTACTGGCCATGTTTGAAAGAACAATCTATGCTGATTCATACTTGGCGACTCCCAAGTGAGACAAGAGTGAGAGAGATAATATCGATATAGGGTAGCTTTTAAGATCAAAACTTTGGGTGCAACAGGATAAAGGAAATGAGAGTGTGAAATAATGAGAGGATACATTTAAGAGGTGATATAACCAAAAAAGATTCAACAATGTTTCATGACTACTGGACTGGTAAAATAATGGTTCACCTTAGGTACTTGTTTTACTATAAAATTTATAAATATTAACTGATTATTTTATTTAGTCATTTATCACTCACTATAGCTTGGATAAAGTATTTTATTTATAATAATAATAATAATAATAATAATAATAATAATAATAATAATAATAATAATAATAATATAATAATATTAATAATAATAATAATAATAATAATAATAATAATAGTTAGCAACTCTTCATGGAAAAGATGAAAACAAATAAATAGAATCTTAGCCGTTGGACCACTTTGTGCTAGATTTGAAATAACTATTATCAATAAAATATAAATATCAAAGATACAAAATATAGATAACAATAATTTTTAGCTTCTCTTCATGGAAGATGAAAACAAATAAATATAACCCCAGCCATTGAATAGCTTTGTGCCAGTTTTGAAATAATTATTATCAATAATTAATAATTAATGCTCGTAGTTGAGCATTTTAGGTTTATATCAAAGAGGACTAAAGACTTATCTATATTGTATTTGCCGCTTTCCCTTTTTAAAATAACTAGCATAGCCATTTTAAGTCCTTTATTATAATTATTTTTTCTGTTTATTAATACTTTCGCTAATAATTTAGTGAACAAAAATTGTTTGCGTTCAAAATTGTATGTTATTAGTTTAGTACATCTCGAAGTTTTTTAATATTATTTTATTGAGATTTTAATCACCCTTCCCCATATTTTCCAAATATTGGTTATAAAATTAAAATCTTTCATACTCTCCTAGTTATGGGGGTTAGCCAATTCGCCTTTATGACAGATTTTAATTTTCTACCAAACCAACATTTTTTATTTTTCTTAGGGTTTGGAAATTTACATTCCCCACTCCCCCTTCCCCCTTCCCCATCCCCCCATTACCACAATCCACCAATATTTGTTTTGATATTATGTTTTTAAACTCTTTTATTTATTTAAGTTGATTCCTATACATGTATGAAGAGATTCCAAGTATACTATTCGAAAAGTATTTATTCTATTAGTTTAGGAATTTTAATAACACTAATGTAGGGAGATCGGGATTTGAATCTTGGTCGGGTGTCGTAAGGTGATTTTCATTTGTCTCCCTCTACTCATATACGGGCACACTTCCTCTGGTCTAGTCCTACTCATCCCTAACACATTAAAATAATTAGTATATAAAAGTACAGCACGAACGGTTTATAAGGCGTGATGCTAAAAACAAACAAAAACTTGATAGTCAATAATTATATATATATATATATATAGAGAGAGAGAGAGAGAGAGAGAGAGAGAGAGAGAGAGGGGGGTCCAAAAAATGTACTCACTGTTTGATAGTCCATATATTCTGACAAATTTGACTTGCAGGTACAATTTTTGGCACTGAGAGAGAGTTATGGTATATGTTCGAAATGACCACCAGCAGCGTCTAAA
>CABFWB010003779.1:0-13014 GCA_902151455.1 Timema bartmani | reverse complement strand
CCATCTTGTTGCATATAAAACATTTAATCGCCATACAGGGTTTGGATGGCAGGTAAAAACCTGGTCTGAAGCATATCAAGATACACCTGAGCAGTTATGGGACCCTCGAAGAAGAAGGGACCAATCAAACCACGCGGTGACAGACCACACCACACATTAAGCCCCAGTAGATTAACTGCCTTGTCCACATGAGTGGTTTGAGTACATGGCTGGTGAGGATGAGAAATTTGCAGAGAAGTTTGTGTGAACTGACGAGGCACATTTCAAGCTTAATGGTACTGTGAACTGCCACAATTGTGTCTACTGGGCTTTTGAAAATCCTCACGTTCATGTGGACAAGGCAGTGAATCTACTGGGGCTTAATGTGTGGTGTGGTCTGTCACCGCGTGGTTTGATTGGTCCCTTCTTCTTCGAGGGTCCCATAACTGCTCAGGTGTATCTTGATATACTTCAGACCAGGTTTTTACCTGCCATCCAAACCCTGTATGGCGATTAAATGTTTTATATGCAACAAGATGGAGCCCCGCCTCACTACCATCGAGATGTCAGGTCATACTTTGATGACACTCTACCCGGACGGTGGGTAGGTCACAGAGGTGCTTTTGAGTACCCACCTTGTTCTCCTGATTTGACACCTCTGGACTTCTACCTGTGGGGAACCATCAAGGATGACGTGTATCGAGAAAAAACAGCTACAATCAAAGAGCTACGTGAAACAATCGTAGCGTCATGTGCTGCCATTACGCCAGATACACTGACACGCGTAGTTCGGTCGGCAGTTCGGCGCCATCAACGTTGTTTAGACGCTGCTGGTGGTCATTTCGAGCATATACTATAACTCTCTCTCAGTGCCAAAAATTGTACCTGCAAGTCAAATTTGTCAGAATATATGGACTATCAAACAGTGAGTACATTTTTTTGGACCCCTCTGTATAAGCTCTTTAATTTCAAAAGATGGTCAGTGATTAATTGTAGCAGCTGCTTAAGGGGCATTTATTCCACTATATCGAATGTTACACATCCAGTAGCTAAACCAGGAAGCAGTTCTGAATAGTGACTATTGCCAAACTCCTCCATGCTTTGTCGGCAAAAGTTATACAGCAAAATAACCTGTCTCTCTTTGTTTGCTGCAACTGTCGCACGAAGGTGGGGTGCATTGGCTGACTGCACTCAAACTTTCGTCCACTTTTCATTACATTATTTCAGTAGCACTATGTGCTACCAAAATAAGAACGCTGGTAGAGAAATAGTTCTTCAAGTCCAAAGTTCAAACACTAATATGGGTTTGTTTTAAAAAAAGTTGCAATGTTAGAATGAAAGTTTATCCTTAAACATTTTAGTTTTTAGGAAACTAAAATCCAATGATGAAAGAAATTTTAACATAAAGGTCCTATTTAAATGTCTGTGAACTGGAAACAATTATTTAAGTTAAATGTAGTTAGACGTTCACTACAACCGAATCCACTAAACCCGGAGTTGAGTAATGTATATGTTCCGAGTACAATAATGTGCAAAATATGGATAATGTCGAGATTATCCGGAAGATGTCGACATTATCCAAGTGCAGTGGATAAAATCAGAAATAGAAATTAATTTATCTCATGTTCAACCTTATCCGAATAATCTCGACACTAACCAACAAGACTTGGATAACGTTGAGTACTATTTGTAAAATCAAGCACGTGTGAATACGGATTATATTTTTGAACGTCATTTTGATCACTGAAATTGAATCATATTCATGAAATAACATTCTAAATACCTCATTTTGATTATTTTTCCCATTAACCTAAACCAAACAAACATTCGAGATGCCTAGTTTAGATTATTTCTTTTCCACTAACCTAAAACCAACAAACATAGCCTAAAATCACCTAATATGACCAAGCCTAGCCTAACCTAGCCTAACCTAATCTAACTAACCTAACTTCAATCCTAAATTTTGACATTATTCAAGTGAGGGTGGATAATGTCAATATTAACCAAATAATCTTCAAAAAACATTATTTATTCACCTCTCATTTAACATTGTCCCGATATTTTGGGCTAGTTCAACATTATCTGGATAATATCGACTTCATCCACGTTTGAACTTTACGCGTAGCATATACAATAACAATAACAATAGTAATAATAATAATAATAATAATAATAATAATAATAATAATAATAATAATATACAATAGTCATAATAATAATAATAATAAGTATAATAATAATAATAATAATAATAGAAAATAGCAAATAGGTGAAGCACTCATTTAGGTTTCTTTGAGTATGCAGGCCTATTCTAAGCTTCATATTGTTATTAACTTAGTTTTGGAGATACCCGTGGAAGTAGCTAAGAGTTCTTAGCATAAAGGTTATAAATATATATAGAAGTTAAATAAATGGTACGGAGCCCCGCATGGACTTTCCACTCCATTGTTTAAAAATGGAGATATTTACTCTAAACTCGTAGTTTATATGAAATTAAATAATATACACTAGCAAATCCGAGAAAGAATTGCGTTATATTTACGTTTAACTTTTTTTGACTCCCGGATTTAAAATTAATAAATTTATTTTTAAGGAATTAAAGTCCTCACTTGTAAATTTGGACCAAAAGAATATATATATCGATATTGGGTCAACAAGGGTCAATACCCCGTATTAAAATTCCGACTTCCGGTTAAAATTTTCGACATTTTATTAGGGGTTGCACATCTTATGGCTATCGGATTTTTATTAAATTTCTCATTTATAAATTTAGACCAATAGAATAGGTAAATATTGACTATTGAGTCAAAAATGATGGATAAAGATCATTGCTGTACAAACATCTCACCAAAGAGGTTAAAGAAAAAGAACATAAACATTTTGAGAGATTTATCTACTTACTCTATGGCGTTAGATAATTATTACGTTAAAACTGAAGTAGTATTTCTGTAAATCTAAAACTCACAAAATTGTACTAATATATTTGCCAATATCTCCGAAACCATTGGTTTTATAAATATATTTTTCAAATAAAAGTTTTTTTATTTTTAATAGTACTACAATTTAGCAATGATAAGTTGTTTATTATCTTAAATAGTGGCGGAGATTAAGAAATTTCCACGTCTGTAAAGTACTCTAAAAGTTATTTTTATATGGAAAATAAAATATATATTTTGTTTATAGTCTTAATCAACGCCTAGATACGAATTTTAATCAAAATCGTTAAAGCCGATTTTGAGAAAATCGATTTTTTCTATTTTCGCCCTTAAATAAACGACTCTTAATTTTAGGGTTAAACAGACACTCAAACAGACGGCATTGCTAAAACCACTTTTTAGGGTTCGTGAGGTCATAAAACGTCGACATCCATCAACATCTCGGGTTCGATTTTTTTTTTTACGGTCGCAATACTTTACCTTAAGTGTTCGAAACGTTAAGACATATGTATAATAGCGTTTAGCTGGAAATTTATTGGTTTTATAAAATATGCTTCAAATAAAATATTTGTATTATAAATAGATCTACATATTTGCGATGACAGGTAATTTCATATCTCAAATAGTTTCAGAGATATGATAAAAATGATAATTTACGCATCAGACCGGAGCCCTTAGAGTCATTTTGCCGAAATATTGAGAGTAGCCATTTTTTTTCGAATGTTTATAAATGTTTTGAAATGAAATTTAATCAAAATCGTTATAGCTGATTTAGAGAAAATCGACTTTTTCTCTTTTTGACCTACAGTAAACTACCCTTAGTTTTAGGGTTGGATATCCAATTCCAAAAATCCCTAGGGGCAACCCTATGAAAACCCTAGATACCATGTTTTAGCTCGATTGGTAAAACAGTTTAGGCTCTATTCCGAGGTACAGACAGACAAACAGACAGAAAAACAGACGGAAATAAAAAAAAACACTTTTTCGGATTCGGGGAGTCGTGAAACGTCGAAATTCATCAAAATCTCGAGTTTGATTTTTTTGACGATCACAATAATTTCTCTACCTATAAGTTCCCACGTCACATACACAATTTTCACTGAGTAGATGAACTAATGTATTCCTGTTCTATATTTTCTGGTTTTGAAGCTATCTACATAAACCATCATTCGATTTGAGGAAAGGCCAGTGATTTTGTAATTCTCATAACAAACCTTATTTTTGCAAAATAAATAAAATATTCTTCCCGTAGAAACACAGAATTTAATTTTATACATATGGTGATATCAACAGTTCTTGACTATCTTTTATGAACATAGCAGCATCTTTTGAAAAAAAATTTAAATGAAGAGAAAATATTGCCATTAAATTTCAGGACAACCTTGACAGATAATCAAGAATTGTTGATGTCACCATGTGTATAAAATTATTGTATTATTCTAATGGAGAATTATTTGATTTTTTTACCAAAATATCTGCAAAAGCGCTCGTCTTTCTCGCGTCTCCATCCACCACAGGTATTAAACACCAAATATAATGTAAGGGTTAGTATAATAAACTCGAAATGCACACCCTAATATTTTCTCTAACAATATTAGTAAGTACATTTCTTGATTTTGTGTTAACTAAAGTATGGTCAAGCGTTTAAAGGTGTCATGTTTACAAAAGTATCCATTACAAAAAACACTAAATTTCACACTCCTAGATTTTATATGATGAGAATATAAGGCCGCTAAGCGGCCAAGGGCGTTTGGCTCTTGATATTCAAAAATATTTACAAATAAATGGTATGACACAATCGCACTAAATTTGTTATATTTGAATTATGTCTTAAAAGATAATCTTTAAAAATGAATTATGAGTAAACTACTCCTAACTATGTTTTCCCCATAAAAAAAAAATCTTGCTAATCCCAATAATAACCCTTTATATATACATTCAAACCAAATTATTCAAATATATTTTAGATAATTTAAATTTAAAAAAGTCAACCTGATCTTACATAAAGCTCTTTGTTATGTAAAAATAAAAACATAGACTTATTTAGCATGAAAATCTATTCCCAGATTCCCAATTTGAATTAAATTTTCAATGTCAATTCCCAAAAAATTAAAATTTTCCATATATTTTCGATAATAAACTACCCTTAAATTAATTTATTTTGGATAACTAAAGGTATATTATCATATGTAATGTAAAATAGTCTCCCGATACCAATTTTAAACCAAATCGTTAAGGCCATTTTTTTAAATATTTAAATAAATATAAAAACTGTCATTAATAAACTACCCAAAATTATCTGTCGATTGTAAAAGGTGAAAATGTGTATCTTGAAAAGGCAGGGTGGAAACTTGACGAAGTATAAATACATGCTTCGACTGGTATATTTGACGCATACGTCATTTTTCGTTTCATACTAGGATTCGCAGACAGCAGAAAACTATTCCCGCATATTTTTTGTCCGATCGACGAATAACAGTAATACGTTACTACGAGCTAACCTTGAGAAACTATCCATGATCTGACTAAGTAAACTCTAATCGATAATGCCTCTCATGAAGACGAACTATTTGAAACAAATCAATCTCCTCAAATCATCAATACCGGACAGGATATTTAGCTTCCATTTCGTAGGTGGGAATTGTACGATTGTCTTAGCGTACTGACATATACGCAAAACGACTGGACTGTGTAGACTTCAACCTGGTTGGAAAAATCACGTTACCTCATTTTCATTACTCATCTACTTGAATTCAGTCATGTGCCCTTACAAAAATATGAATTTAGACTTTAAACAAAATTTATTCTCTAAATTGTACCAAGACTGCAAATTTTCAGACTTCGTACTGCGGAACAAGTGCCCCTCTAACAATGATCGATCCGGAACATTTCAAATATGTGGCACACATAATAGTGTTGGATGCAAGTCAACAGGTAGTTACTCTCAATGATGTCATGATAAGATGTAATGTAAGTTTCAAGTTGGATAACACTATTCCAGTCAGCACTTAAGCATTCTGTCGCATTATACATGATCGTGTGGTTTGTTATAAACTGTATATCAGTGATGTCAGCAAGATGGCATCATAAATGGATGCGGAACGACTCAACAACGTAGAGTAGGCTGATCGACATGTAAGGGTTACTGAACGAGAAAGATGTTTTCCTCATAGAGGAGCTGGCCATCATACGTCCCAATTCTCCTAAAGTGTTAAAATATAAGTTCCTTCCTCTTTTCCAGATTGGTTTACTTTTATCATGGATTAAGAGAAATGTATATTGGGTAACTACTCATCATCATTGATTGTCTTGGGAGAGTAGGGATGGACTCTATTCCAAGTTATGTTTTTTGATTAATTTTCATCTGGAGAGAAAAATGATCTCAACGATATACACTAAAGGAACAGAGAAGGTAACTCGGCTTTGAAACATCGTCGACCACAGTGACGGTACTATTTTTCCAAGTTGGGTTATATTTGTTGTCTTTCTCTAATTAACATTAAAATCTTAAGCATTGATATAAAGTGTGCCAGTCATTCCGGTACTGTTTACATGGGAAATGTCAGACTCCTCTATGAATGAATTAAAGGTACTAAGCTTGATCAGCCAGAACGTTTGTGATTTGGTCAAGAGTGCTATAAAAAACGAGACAGAAACTTTCGTACCTTCTCTGATTCAAATCATCGCTCTGATTAAGTATGTCAATTTGTCTATTGTATGTGTTACGGTGAACCAGATACAGCTTCCGAGACTAGCATCAAACCTAAAAGTAAGGCTAAATACGGGACAAGGTCTAAGAAGCAACCATGTGTATCACTCTAACTCCTTCAGGATTGATCCCAGATTTCGAAGGACTTTAAAATGAAGAATATACAGATTGTTTCATCTCTCTTATTTAATTACCGGGTCTTAATACCTATTCAGGTTGTACGCAAAGTGTTTCATCGTTAATTTCATGTATGTGACAACAGTAAGTGGTAATCTGTCATTGATAATGATTATTAAACCTTCTCACTCTGTTAAAGATACTCTCCCTGAATTTCAAGAACTATGGTTAAAAGCTTATTTTCGTTCTGAATGGAAGAAAGAAGAACTGAACTATGAAGACTGCTGCTCCACTGAATACAATTACTCGTGGTGTTGGAATCGTTAATGTTAAATCAAACGATGATAGATTCTCTTTCATAAAATAATTAAGTCATGTACTCTGATCAATATGCTGAACTAAGAATACAACGGTTCAAGCCTCAAGCCCTCTATAAAGGTGGACAAATTGTGTACATGTGTGAAAAAAACTTGATCGCCAATCCTTTAGATTCTGTCAACTCTATCTCCGATCCTTTTGGGATACTTATCATGTTTAGTCTGGATCTATTCTTTGTTTAAGTTATGTTTTTATTATTAACATTTTAATTTCACTAGTTATCATATATAAATGATTTTGGAAATGTATAAGAGATTTTAAGACTTGAATTTGTGTTAAAATAAAATACTTAATGATTACCATCTGAATTTATTCAGTCTAACCTAGTATGTTTTTACAAAATAATTAAAGAAACTTTAAGATAATAAATAAAATACTTGAAGAAGTTAACCAAATACGTAATACATTAGTCAACGTATTTAGACTAATACATACAGATTTTACTCAGAAATTTAAGTAAATATATAATATATCAATATTGAAACATAATATCTTTTTAGATTCCCATAAGTATTTAAAGTGTACAGTCTTACTCAAAAGTTTAGCAAATATTTAATACAAGAAAACGTCTCAGCCTAACGTGTACCCCGTAGAGAAAATCGTCACACCTATTGGAGATAGAACATACGTTAAAGGCTCAGTGTTTGACTATTCACATAATTCGTGGATCGATGCTGGATACATCGTGTGGGGCATGGTGAGCTCTTGGGAGGGAGGGGTTGGCCCAACCGTATGGATTGAGCGGTGGACGGGGGATCTCACCGCATTTGACAATGTTCCACGGGCTGGGCTATTCGATCGAACAGCTTAGTAAGATTGAAATTGGAGGGGAATTTCCGCACTATTTCATATAAGAATACCAAAAGGGGTGATTTAGTCGTGCACTTGCTTGGATACTCAAGCCCGAGCATTAACGAGCCTAGTCAGACGTCGTAAAATTGTAACTCCAAAATTGTGGTCTACCAACTACAGGATAGGGAGACAGCTGACGTCCTCCAAGATTCGACCCGAGTTGCCTATTATGGATCAAGAATTCTTTGCAGAATTGGACAGAGTCGAACAAGAAAAATGTCACTGGGTTAAAAGTGTAAGATAATTGACAAATGAGAAATGCATAGCGAGCAATGGTTTGAGGAAGAGGGACAAAACATTGTTGAATTCAATGGTGTGGGCAGAGTGAATCTGCCAGGTGAAAACTTTGAATGAACTTTCAGACGTGGTTTTAGTTTATCGCAGAGTGGACTAAACTATCTTGGAGGAGAATTATACTTCTTTCCTTTGTTAATAAAACATTCCTTTGATCATAAATATATCGCTAAGCACAAAAAGATTATGTTTGTAATGGTCGAGGAAGGAGATGAAGGGTATAGAGTAAGGAAGAACATGATCAGAGGTGTCATGGAACAGCATAGTCCACTCTATATATAAGTGAGGAAAGAAGATAATGAGATGTGATGTCATGGTGAAGCAGAGGAGAAGGGAGATATAGTATATACTCTGTTCCAGAACTCACTGGAGGAGAATATCGTTGTGCATACCCACCCTGGAACTTGGGTGCCTCTGGCTTGGGGAGGGGAGGGGATTGAGAGAGCTATCATGGTCAGCCCGCCATAGTGGGGGAGGGGGTGGTTTGGGACAAGAAACACACAAACACAGATAAGACGTATAGCGCTTAGTATGTTATTAATAGTCATATTTTGGAAATCTAAGCTCACCTAATATTACCAGCATAATATAATGCCTAAATATAATGTTGAACAAAATCCATCAAACCGTTTAGATTGTGGCACCAAAAAGAGAGAGTCAAACCAAGCGACAGGAAGAATTTCGAGATCCACTTTTTTGTATTCGGAGGCATATTTATCATACTATCAAGGTCAAGTTTTTTTCACTGTTAAGATTTTGTCTTTAAAAAAATATGCGTTAAAAAATAATATAGTGTTTTGTAAACAAAATTCTGTTAAAATAATATTGTTACATTAAAACTTACACATGAGCGAATATAATATTGTTACATTAAAACTTACACATGAGTGAATATAACATTATTATTATTATTAATGTAATTGATTTTATTATCACCCACGCTAATGATCACATGGTCAAGATCATTAAAACCGATTGGTGAATGGCATCACTCTTGCAGTAGACTAGACTGCCGATATTGGGCCAATCGAGGTTCAAATTTTGGTTGGTTGTACTAAGGGTGCTTTTATAAAAATGGTTTTCCACTCTGGCTCCAAGCAAATTCGGGTAAACTTGCTACAAATATAACCCTCTACATCCTTAAATATACTAGCTTGATTAGTACATAAGCGTATATCCCGTACGTTGTGTAAGCCATGTGTGTTTAAAGAATGGATGTGTAAGGTTAGTAAACCTACCTATATAAGATACAAAGTTCATATCTGACACTTGTTCTTTTATTGACGCTGATCTTTTTTCTTGTTAATTCCTAAAGTAAGATCTTCCTGGTGATATCAAAAATGTTTGCCTATTTTTCTTAGACCACATTTACTCAGAATATTTTAAGAAACGTTCTTTGTTTTCCAACACCATATTTAATGTAGAGAAAGAAAGGAGATGGAAATGTTGACAGAGTTAACTTTACAATTGGAATTCCTACAGGCTATATGATGAAGGTGAATATTAAAACAATAATGAAATATAATTGGTTGATGACAAACAATTAATATTGTAGTAAAAGTAAAAAACTAATTTATATATACATATATATATGTGTGTGTGTTGACGCTCCTTTAGGGGTCCAAAGAACCCCAGGATTGGTCCAGACCCATCCTTCCCTAGGCCTTGCAAGTGACCCGTGTTTTTTTTAATGTTTAAATCCAGGGAATAGTACCTACACTGTTTAGATGTTTGGAATATCAACAGTCTTTTGTTTTCACACACATTATTTCTCTCGGACCAAACCCTAGTTATTTAACATCTTGCCGTCGCAACAACACATCGTGTTCTTCACAACGACTCAAGTAAGTTTGGTTGTTTAATAATTTTCTTTTACTTATTCATAATCATCTAACGGCTATTCTCAAGACTGCTTGTATAACTCCAAGTTTCAATTTTATTCTTCATGCTTCTTTAATTTCGTTTTACAGTTTCCATGAGTATGGTACCATATGTACCGAAACATTTTGGAATGAAGTAATTCCAGCATCTTTACCAGTGCTGGATTTCACAAAGGAGTAACGGGATAAGGAAACAGATAATACTTAGATTATCCCACATCAATTTTTAACTCGTTGGGCAAAATTTAAATTTTATACTTTCTACTTAATTACCTATTTAAACTTAAAACCTTGTTTAAGCCATACTCTATTTTATATCTCAAAGTCTTGTAATAACAACTCTCAATTACCTCATTAAAATGTCGTTTGGCAGATGTTAACCTTATATTAAAATTTTATACTTTTACTTCTTAACATTTTTGAATGTAAAACAGTGTCTTGTCCATACTATATTGTACTTCTGTAAGTTTTTGTAGGAACATTTTTTAACATGTATCAATTTATTTTAGACTTGTGTGCAACTTGTGTATGGTCAAATTATTGATGCATTATTAATTTCATGTTAATTGTTTGTATCTGATAATATGTTTTTCCACCTGAAGTAAGACCTAATCATATATTTTGACTGTAATTTCACTGAATACATCTACCAACTTATTAACTGTTTAAATTATAATATTAAATTCCTTATATATAAAGATATATATATTTAGAGCAGTTTATCTGAGTCTTAACTTTTAAATTCCTCAATTAGTTAATTAGTTCCTGATGCGTAGTATGATGTCATCAAACCTTAAAAAAAAAGTTTATTTTCTGAGATATGGGAGATTTAACTAGTGTCATGCAAGAATGTTGTGAATACGCAATACGCAATACGCTAGTCATGATTTAATATGTCTATCTCATTGCCGCTTTATGTTTACATTGCATAGTTCGTACAATTTTATCACGTGTCTGAAAGTTCTATCATGTTGCTTTAGTTTGCTATAGTTGTTAGTCATGTGCAGGTGCTATAATACATAAAAATGCAAATTGAAGGATGGAACTCAAGGAAAAAAATTCATTTTTCAACAAAAATGTAAGTAAATGTTTGAACTAATCTTGTTTGTACTGTGTTTTTCTGTTCAAAACAAGTCCTAATTGAAGCTTGTATTTTATTTTTGTTCGGTATTTTGCATAATAGGTTACAAAAGTTTTAGGTAATGTATTTTAATATTTATCTATTACCATGTACTCAATTTTTTCTAGTAATTAGGAAGCAATGTTTTTGTATTATTATTTTTGGTTTTTTAATAAAATTTACAATAATACAATATTATTCAAATATGTATTTAATAATATTTCTTCAATAATAATATTATGTATTAATGTATGTGTTTTTGATTATTATAAAGAACATTATTGGATGTTGACAAAATTCAACAGTTCCAGTCTTCATGTTATTATCTTTAGCGCCACTCCCTGAAGGTTAAGTAATATTTACAAATTTTGGTCCTCCGTGATTGGTATGGATGGACATGGTGCACTCAATGCAATAATACTTACCTGTTTACTTGTGTGTGTATATATTTAGTATAATGGCGCGTTTGTATCCCATTAGCTCATTTTCTGGAAACGTCATCGGCTTTCCAATATTGTCGGATTGAAACTCAGCCGCTTGCGAGTAACCGTCATTCCGTAACAGACCAACTCACAGTACGATATAAATATTTCAAAATAATAGACTCGGATTCTCCAGGCTACAAAATAAAGTGTTCGATATTGATGTTCTGGCAATAGATAAGAGTACCATTGTCTTTCTGAGCCCTGCACTGGTGGTTGCTGGTTCTAGCACGTCACTCTCATGTTATACCGGATTGCCAGTAAATGTAAGAACGGGTTTAGAATCACGGTTGGGTGTTCTGAGGTTAGTTTCTTCTAACCCACTTTCCCTCAGACCAAAAGCAGGTACATTTGCTTTATAATTCCACCTCCCAAATTTCTATTATTCTATGAATATATTAATAAGGGGTACTAAGGCCCAGCGAAGAATAAAGTCACCTTGGAAATAGTCACCAAACTTGGGACCAATGTATTTGTGGGGTGGTTGAGGGATATGAGAGTTTGACAATGAGCTATTTATTTTAACTCTCATTTTATATTAAAAAATATAATCAAGATAACTTATATATATATTTAATAATATAAAACTCTAGTCTTCTTATGAGACAAACTATCCAAAACGTCACCCAGAAGGATTAAAACAAGCTCTTATTTATTAATCAATTTTATTTATATCAATAGTTTTACAATTTATATATGGCACAATGTGCAATAAAGTTACCTCATCTCACCCCGCCTCCCTTCCCCAAAGTGTTCTGAGCGCACTTTGATGAAAATTTAGATGATTTTACAACCATGATAAAATAATTATTGTAGAAGAAATGCATGCTATTAATAAGGTCCTCTTGGAATAAACTATCGATTATTTTAGATAGTGCCATATTTAGGGGGTGAATATAGTTTTAATGAATAGATACCTGAAATTATAAACTGAGAAATTAGACGTTCACACTTTTGTACACTATTTTAACTAAGCACGTGCTATTATGATATGATCCTAGCGCTTTATGGATTCAATGTATTATTACATGACTTAAAGAGTAGGTGGTGTACCGTCTGCGTCACACCCGGTTGTTTTGGTTGTAAGGTGTGCTGCTAGACGGCACCTCGCTCACTCTTAGATGTGTTGTAAAGAAGTATTGGACAGTGCAGTGCCAGTCGAAGTATGGAGCGGACGCTAGAAAAAGAAAGACTTAAGAAAGAAAGGCCGGACTTTAGAGTGTCTCTATAGGGATCCGTGTGTACTTGACCTTAAAGAGATCAGAAT
>CABFWB010003778.1:26353-71780 GCA_902151455.1 Timema bartmani | reverse complement strand
TTTCATCAAAATCGGTCCAGCCGTTTAGGAGGAGTTCAGTGACATACACACGTACAGGAGAATTATATATATTAAGATAAGATAAGATAAGATAAGATGTAGTTGCTTATGAAGAAAGGAGGTGAAGTTAAAAGTGAAAAGTTGGGGCTTTCCTTTATACTTACTCTAATACTTGGCGCCAATAATAAAAATACTTCTGGTAGCAACGATTTTAATTTTTTCCGAGATAATTCACGCAAACTAGAAATAAATGGATTAATAGTATAATTTTAAAAAGTCTCCCATATTTTTCACTCGGGAACATTTGCTCGCAAAATCTTCTCTGAACATTTTAATATACTTGTTACTAGACTCTTGAGTGTCTTTTATTACAAAAACTTGCACCAACAGCAGGATAACAGCAGGATAACAGCAGGATAGCAGCAGGATAGCAGCAGGATAACAGCAGGATAACAGCAGGATAACAGTAGGATAACAGTAGGATAGCAGCAGGATAACAGCAGGATAGCAGCAGGATAGCAAACAGCAGGATAACAGCAGGATAACAGCAGGATAACAGCAGGATAACAGTAGGATAGCAGCAGGTTTTTGTCGTTTTCTTTAAATAATAGTTGGATTTACAACCTGCAATAGGTCTGGTCGCACAACTCACAACTCAACTTTTCTCTACGTTTTTACAAAATTTGTTGAAATTTTATGTTAATTTTTGTACAAATCATTAGTTTATTGATATCACATAAATTTTTTAAAGTGTGATGATATTCTACTTACTTCCAGCTGTCAAATCCATTTTTTAGATTTGAAATGGGTTGGGCGTCCTCTTGAATAAAACCGTTAAAAACTCTGCCCGTCTTGCTCGGGCAAGGGTCACTTTTGAACTCAAATATAATAGCAGGTATAAGGGACATGACCCTCTCTAGTCTAGAATTCTGCCTTCAAACTAGCCCACCACTCCAAATCCCCGAAATCGAAACTTCATCTGTTGACATTTGGCCCCGCTGTGCGCCCGTTAAGAGATGATTGTGTTAAACAGGGAATAGTCACCCAATCTTAAACACAATGGTGTGAGCTCTTGTCTCTTGGTGCTAATAAAAAACAAGGAGTGTCACAGCAGAAATAATGTTGTTAAAGGGTTGTCATTAAAATACAACCAAAATTTGTTTGCAGTTTTCTACAGCGTTTAACTCGTTTAACCTTTTTACTCAATTTACCCTTTCCACCCCGCTTATGCTTTTCATCCCGTTAACCTTTTACCCTTTCTTTCACGTTTTATCATTTTTGCGGCTTTTTAATCTTTTTACCTTTTATTTCTTTTAACTTTATACCCTTTTTATTTCGTATGGATTTACTTCTTGCCCTTTTTATAATTTTTACAGTTTTTGACCTTTTTACCATAGTTGCTCAGTTGGGGTCTTTTTGACAATTTTGGAAATGTTTGCCCTATTTGATTTACTTTTACCATTTTTATCATTTTTGGGCTTGTTGCTCTTTTTACACCATTTTAAATTAACTACCCGGCTTAGACCTGGAGAAATATTTTATGGTAAAAGTTGTAAAAAAGGGGTTTAAACGGTGTAGGGTATTTAGGCTAAAAGGGGTAAAAGTGTTTACAGGTAAGAAACGTATTGATACATAAAAGCTATTTATTCCAATAAATAACTTAACATTTAACAAATGTTAAACAAAATGGCGACAAGAGAAAAGTTTACTGTGGATACCAAACTGTGCATTATATTGATATAAAAGATTAAAGTGTGAAGATTTATTAGTAAAATCTCAACAAAAAAAAACATCGATAAATACGTTATAGACATTTTTGTAATAATAGAAACGTAACGGTTTATTAATCACGAGAGTCTAACAGTTTCTAAATATAAAAATAATACAAAAGTTAGGCCCTGGTCACTTACTATCAGTTCCACGTCGTCGTATGATGAGGACATTGTTGTTGGCACGAATGTAAATAAAACCCTGAGTACAGCTCCACAACTTACAGATCGGCGACCAATAAGTTTGGTCTCTGTACACATTAGCTTATTCTAAATTTGATGGCAAATCTTGTTTTATTTGAACACAGGAGGAGGTTAGAGCCGCTATCCTGTATAGAAGTATCTCCTTCGATCAAATATTGGTTGTGCGTTTGCCTAACGTCCCGGGGTAGATTCCCAGCAAACAAGGAACTACTATAATTAGTTGGTGAAATCGTGATTTCCCCTTTACAGTGGTGAAATGGCGATATGGGGACTGGGTGTTGTGTTTGTTGTAGTGCTAAGCTAGTTTGTAAGTCGTTAACCGATATAAACAAATGGTTGATTCATATTTCCAGACTACTATTTGCATAGGAAAGCTGTGAATAAATTATTAATTAGCATGTTGTCATAAAACATATTTTTACTGCTTGATTTATTTGAACATGTATTATTTCATACCAGAAGTTGTTAGTCCGGCAGAAACCATCTGAAACCATCTGAAACCATCTGAAACCATCTGAAACCATCTGAAACCATCTGAAACCATCTGAAACCATCTGAAACTATCTGAAACCATCTGAAACCATCTGAAACCATCTGAAATTATCTGAAACTATCTGAAACCATCTGAAACCATCTGAAACCATCTGAAACTATCTGAAATTATCTTCAACCATCTGAAACCATCAGAAATTATCTTCAACTATCTGAAACCATCTGAAATTATCTTCAACCATCTGAAACCATCTGAAATTATCTTCAACCATCTGAAACCATCTGAAACTATATGAAACTATCTGAAACCATCTGAAACCATCTGAAACTATCTGAAACCATCTGAAATTATCTGAAATTATCTGAAACCATCTGAAATTACTTTATAAAGACAGATGTTCTGGTCGCTTTACGCTCAATATTATATCTACCTTTTTTTAAACAATATAAAAACTCCACTTGGGCGAAAAATGGAGTGAATAGAGTAGTAATGGTGAGTGTCAAATACCGGCGTGCCTCACTATTTGTTTCCTGCTTTACATAACACGTCATAAAGAATAAAGCAAGAGAAGGTCGCTGTCTCTTACGTACATGTTGTAAAGGGGAAAGACGGAGATAGTAATCAGAGTAATGTTAGCGAATCTCCCTAGAGTGCAGCATCTAACGCGCTATTGTCACGTCTATCTGAAAGGCGGCGGTGCTGCCAGTTCTATTTTGCCCCATGGGTGTGTCAACTTGCTAGATGGATCTTTCTTTAAAAGGTAAGATATGCTTTTATTTCCTCCTTTATTTTTTTTTATACTCCATTTTCGAAATCAAGTGTAAAAGTAGAATATTTTATATTTTGTAAACGTATCGAATAAAAGATCAAAGGTCACATCCAAACATCAATGGTTTATGTAGACTTCAAATAATCTGCAATTTTGCCACTAAAAAAAACAATGAAATAGTTGGAAGTGTTTGTTTTAATTTTACTTAATATTTCAAGGTATTAAGTATATGTTAAAAGGAGTGTTTCAAACTAATTTTCTAGGTCAAAACTGATAATTTAACGTTCTCACGAGATTGTGTGATGGCGTTACATCAGGTTAGACGAGCTCTAGATAGTGCTGATCTCACGTTAACTATTCCATCGAGCCAAGAGGGCTCACCTCTCACCTAACTCTCTTGGCTGGTATTTGTTCGAAAACATAATAAAACAATAGTAAACATTTCTGTATCCAGCCAATGACACAAATCCACTATTTCAATAACTACTAATAGCCTAGGCCATTAGTTTAAGGAAATGAACTCGAAGCCTCTCTCTAATCTAGAGCATCTCCATGAGACCAAGCTAATCTTATTAATCCCCAGTTTCCATTCCCTTGCCACCGTTTTAATCCCAAGCAGCTGCCTCCTTGGACGCTTGGAGATTTAGCCACCTCCTCTAGCCTGATGTTATCCTGGTAGCCGGGATTAAAACTATACCCACACTTTTTTTTTAAAAAAAGGTGGAGGTAGGAACTTAATTAAAACTAGATTATCCGAGAGATAAATTCATGATCCCTTCAAGGTTACCATTCCTCAGGCCCGTATTTTGGTCTGGTTGATTACTGACGTCAATGGTAAAACATCAGGAGTTTACTAATGACGAAGAATAAGGAGAAAGGTAGAAGTTAGAGCAAATATACCTGCGTTTGCGTATAGATAATAGAACTGGCTGGGATTCGATCCCCGGCCTCATCACAGGAAACCAAACTAAATGATATGACATAGGACCCGCGCTTACAAGTGGGGTTCATTGCTGGTTTAAAACGCGAATTCAAATTCACCAAACAGCTTAGTATTAGTTACACGCACGTTGTGGTTTAAACGATCTCTGAGGACAGGTTCAAAGAGCGTGACTATGGTGTGAATAATGTTGTAATCAGTTGGAGTCACTGGGACTTGGCCGGCTGTTGCACTCAAGAGTGGTGCCTGCTACCAGTTAGTGGACTAGCGGGATTAGCAGCAAGCACGTCTCTACATTCAATAGAGGGCCACAGAGCTTCTGGTAAATTACACTCTATCGGCAGGACCGTGAGTTACTTGAACTTCTCATCCAGCCTCGTTGGCTCACTAGAGATGATTGGTAATAAAGGCGAGCCTCTTAAGGCAGTGTTTCCACACAATCAATCGATACATTTACATGCAGGTTGTGTCTCTATTTGTGAAACAAACAGCAGGGTTAGTTTGAAAATGCGATCGTGGTGCGTGGTTTTATCTCCGTGTCATCCCTCGTGTTATAAATAGCGAAACTCTCAGCTCTTGTCCCAAAGGACCTTGCCTCGAATACCGACTGGGGTCACACATTTAGTCAACGAGCTTGTGTTAAAGAATATTGGATAAGGATAATTCGGAGTTCACTACAAGGACGGTTCCAGTCGCTTTTAAATTCCCCCTTGTAGCAAATGACTGAAACAATAATAGAATCCACCGCGTCTTACCACCCGCCCATGGATAAGGATGAGGAAGGCAGAATAAAGAGGAAATGAACCCGTGTTTGTGTGAATTGAGAATGGGTAACTATTTAGGAAATATCACTCAGTACAATCAGCCCGTCAATAGTTGACTAGGTTAAATGAGCCTTACATTTAGTCCACCGATGCGTACTAGATGGGATATTTGATCGAGAAGATAAGTGTGCGTTGGTGGGATTGACGAAGAGGAGAATGTTGAGCCACCGAGCGAGTGCCATGTGAGTATTTTTTTGGTTTATTACATGTGATTTTCCATTCCCTTTCCAGGCGGATGTTCGCTCTTATTGCCTTTATACTACTAACCTCATATTTTCAGTCAGAAAGTTTAAATCACTGGTAGACAATACTGACATTATTGATACTGATAGGCCTGTTCCCATTGTTCGTTCTTTTAGATGATACAATTTACGACAAAGGCCCCAAAAGAGTTGATATTCAACCCCAATCATTAAAAACTGTTTCTAGGTTTCCTGATCCGATAGCGCTTAAGGGCTCCGACTACTTGAAGAGAAATGCTGTAGGCCTACTTGCTAAGGCCAAGCGCACACAAAACGTTTCGAAACATGACTAAACGAAACATCTTCAAACCATGACACAAAAGGCGTTGCAACTAATTTTTTCCGGCCGCATGATCTAATGGCATCACTTTTGTGTTACACCGGTCTGGTGATGGCGGGGAGATCGGGGTTCGAATTCCGGTCGGGTCTACTGAGAGTGGTTTTCACTAAATAATTTCCGACTCCCCTCCCACGCAAATGCAGGTAGATTACCTCTGAAATGCTTTCTTCATCCTCACCCCATTACAGTAATTATACAACGTGTATCTAAAACATTGCATCAAACTTTGGCAGGCTATTCCCAGGGTGAAAATAGAATAATTCACATCAGCAACCTAGGGTCCATCTTAAATAATAAGGGTGGTATACACCCCTAAAGATAGAGCTAAAAACGACTGTTTTGTGAAATATTATGAAAACTACTTAGGGTATTACAACGAATATTTGTGTACTACTTATTGAAACCTTGATCATTAATAAACTAAATGTTCTGTTACCGTTACCCACCCACATCATGTAAAAATGAGGGGGTTGTAAGACTTTTTTCTGCAATAAAATATCTGAGTAAGTATTACCGATTTTGACTTAAGATTACAAAACATGGAGTAAAAATTAACAAAAAAGGTGTCTTGAAGAAACTGTCTAGCTTTCACCGTTTCCGAGATAATCATGTATGTTTGATTTCAAAGATGTGTTAATTCCTGCCAGGCAGGGAGCCAGTATAACTGTGTTGTTAGCTGTGTTAGATACATTTGTCTCTGAGCTCAAACTTGTGTGATTATCTCGGAAACGGGAAAAGCTAGACAGTTTCTTCAAGACATCTTTATTGTTAATTTTTACTCCATGTTTTGTAATCTTAAGTCAAAATTGTCAATACTTACTCTTACATATTTTATTGCAGAAAAAAGTCTTACAACCCCCTCATTTTTACATGATGTGGGTGGGTAACGGTAACAGAACATTTAGTTTATTAATGATCAAGGTTTCAATAAGTAGTACACAAATATTCGTTGTAATACCCTAAGCAGTTTTCATAATATTTCACAAAACAGTCGTTTTTAGCTCTAGCTTTAGGGGTGTATACCACCCTTATTATTTAAGATGGACCCTAGGTTGCTGATGTGAATTATTCTATTTTCACCCAAGGAATAGCCTGCCAAAGTTTGATGCAATGTTTTAGATACACGTTGTATATGTATATAGCCTGAACAGGTAATAAGAACTTTTTTTTCAAATACAACAACACTATGAAGCAAAAGCATGTTAAGATGGCGGCATGTAATGTTGATGTCGATACTAATGGACTAATAGCCATAATGTCCTGGGAATGGTTGGTTAAGCGAGGAATCGTCAAGTAGGAGGAAATGGGTTCACCCTATCAATGACAATATAACTGAGAGCTGTTCTTTGTAAGAATACATACAGGAAGGAACTGACAAATGTTCTAACTTCACTAGAGTAAGTTAATTAAGTAAAAATGTTAAGGAGGCAAACTTGTCTCACTGTGTGTCATCCTGTGTGCGTTGGATTAAAGGAGTGCCAATTCTATATCATAATGATTATCTTTAGTACATTTCTCCGTGATGCAACTTCCTTCCGTCTGTCTATCGACCACCCAAGTGAAATCTTCTCGGAAGACAAGGTAGTAGGGGCATCCCGTTACTAAGAGAATGTTCTTTTGACAAGCGCAGGTGTCGTCACTCGCTTTGGTGGTCGCCGAGCGGTACAAATATTCGGCGCCGGGTTCAATGTTGATCCAATCCAATTTAAGTCCTGACAGTTCCTTATAAAGTGGAATAGTAGCAAGGGTGATATCGGGTCACGCAATCACATGTCCAATGCGGTAATGACGTTAAATAAATACTTCATTAGAGTTACATAATTAATTTCAATATCAGCCTGATAATAAATCACGATATAATCCTTGTATCATAGTGTTCTGTTGTGACTTGTTGGAAAGTGAAATGTGTTTGAAAATTAGCTAATTTCCTCTTCTATTAATTATTCACTGATATAAAATTTAAATCGTACATTCTTATAGGAAAATGTTGATACATTTTCCCTTCATGTTTAAAAATAATGAAACTCCTCCTTGGGATTTCTAGACTTGTGCAACGCTCTCAGATTCGTGCACCTGCAGGTACATCAGGCTCATCTAAACACTACAGTCCCTCTGAGCACCTGCAGGTACATCAGGCTCATCTAAACACTACAGTCCCTCTGTGCACCTGCAGGTACATCAGGCTCATATAAACACTACAGTCCCTCTGTCTGTGCACCTTCAGGTACATCAGGCTCATCTAAACACTACACTCCCTCTGTTTGTGGACCTGCAGGTACATCAGGCTCATCTAAACACCAAAGTCCCTCTGTTTGTGCACCTGCAGGTACATCAAGATGTCGAGCCCCTACCTCAACAACCTGATCATCATCGGATGCATGCTGACATACAGCAGCGTCATCTTTCTGGGCCTAGACTCGACGTTGACGAGCGTGGAGGCGTTCCCCTACATCTGCACGGCGCGGGCATGGCTGCTCATGGCGGGCTTCTCTCTGGCCTTCGGGTCCATGTTCTCCAAGACGTGGAGGGTCCACTCCATATTCACGGATGTCAAACTCAACAAAAAGGTAGGTACTTTCTTCTCTGGCAAACTTGGGACTTACCTGATGTATGTTTGATTCTGAGAGGGTAAATAGAGAGAACACTGCTTCCTCCCTAAGTAGTAAGAATGCAATAACCGTAATACAAGGTGTGTGTAGTGTTCTTGTATTACTTGCATTCGCGGAAATAGCCCATTTCAGTTCTAATGGTGAGGTGTTGAAACTGTTGTAGAACTTGGACAGAACCCCAGTGGGCCTCAAATAATTCATCCCCGCAACTTATTCCCCTTCAATCTTCCTATTTCAACATAAAAAGGAAGTAATTGTACAATATTCACAAGGACCCGGAATGATTGGATAATGTCATGGGCTCAACCAGTTGCGAAGATGGAGAGTTTATCCGCATTTTATCTTATCATATTTCATGGGGAACGATGATGCACTAACCTCATTCTTAATATTGAAGAGAAAGTTGCTGATAGCCCCACCCCCCCTCTTAAGTAGGATAAGTGATCAATTTCAGCTACCAGTTACCCCCAACGTTCCTCTTGTCACATGGACAACCCCCATATAGCACAGTAAAACTGGCTCCTTGGTGAGTTCGGAATCATCCTACCTGGAGCAACAACTACATAAGTGCATTTAACACACTCATGTTGACTGTAGTAGGATTTGACTTATGACCCTCTGTCTCACCAGTTTACTCCACTATCTACCGCTCCACGGTGGTACCCAGAAGTAATACCCGATTGTTTGGAAAAATTAGTTTTAAAATATATTTAAAGATGGATAATCTTGTTCTGAATACAAACATATCTTGAAAATTCTGCCTTTAAGCCTCAAGAGCAACTTAGGCATCTAGTGAGTCCAATCTAGACCTTCAAAGCGTGGCGGATTCTAGATTCTGATTTTGCACCCTTAGAAACACACCTTTTAGAAATCATTTAAAAATTATATGGAATTTTCAGGTTTTTAGCAAATTGTAAAAGAGTTTAAACGAATTATGTTAAGTGCATCGACAAATGGTTTTACTAATTATTTACCGATACATTCATTGTGTGTATATATAAGAACTACAGAAAGTTATTACAAATACCTAAAAAAATTTCATTCTTCTACAATCATTTAAGGCCATTTTTCAACCAGCTCCTGTTGAAGAGTTTATCAACTTGTAGTAACTATCAGCATTTTTTTTCAGGATTGTATCGTCTGTGAACCTTCCTACTTGTATTGTCACCCCCTATGATGGAAGATTCATCCATATCTACAATCTTCCACATCATTCTTCCCTGCTCCTTGAGATGCCCGATGACACGTCTCAACTTTGTGTCAATGGCCAACATCGAAGGTTCCGACGCGGTCCTGCTGGAAACCAAGCTTCTGTGGTGTATATTGTGAAGCTCCGATATCACCTGGTCCAACATAAGCTTGCACCCCCATATTGCGTTCTTCAGTTGCAAATTGTGTAACTTTAAGACGAGGACCTCTTTTTCGAGATCTATTGCTAAAGCCTCCTTCTCCAGCCTTAGTCGTTTCTCTGCGCCTAAATAGTCCTCGTGCTTATTATTTGTTTCAAGGGATTGCTGGTTTGTTTTTATGTCGCCCATCTCTTTCTCAATCCTCATCTCCGTCACTTCTTCCCTTACTCGTTTTATTTGATCGGTAAGATCACGTATCAGCTGTTCGGACTCTAGATTTTGGTTGGAAAGTACTTGGAGTCTGCTAAGCCATAGGTATTTGGTATTCTCAGGAACCGCGTTGCTTAGTTCTACTTGGGATGGTTCTGCTGGAATATTAGTTCTTGAAATGATATCGTCAATAGTTTTTGATTTAGTATACTTATTTCCCCCTTCTGAATGATGTTTCGAGGTCATCATTTCCTTGGGTTGCTTGAACAAATCAATTACACTACCGGTATCGTTATTTCTCGTAAAGTTTGCTTGTGTGGCTTGTTTTTCTTTCAAAATATTTATTGTGCGTTTTCCACAGTCAACTGCCTTACTCAGAGTACTTATACGGTTATTTAATTGCGCAATGACTTCGTCTTTTTTCTTCAAAGACTCTCTAAAAGCCCTTTCTTTTGCATCCACGTTTTTTATCAAGATTTCAAAGTTCGAATATTCCTTGGTAGGGGAATAAGGGCTTACTGATCTGAACGATTTTATATCAGAATCGTTTTCTTTAATTTTACTCTTGTGAATTTCTTGATTTCGCTTAAAAATGTCCATATGGGATTTCAATGACTCGATTTTATCCAGCTTTTTTGTCAAACGCTGCTCATGCTCTCCTTGCTTTTGTTTCAACATTTTTACATAGTGTTTATCACTGGCAACAGATTCTTTCAAAATATCTATGAACGCATTTAACTTTGAAATGTGTCTACTCTTCTTTCCCAAAACCGATTTCAATACACTATCCTTGTCTTCCAAGCGCTTCTTTAACAGTTGAATATCGATAATATTCTGGTATGCTTCTGTTTCCAAAGCTGCACTCTGTTCAACCAACTTTAAATTTTCCAAACCCAAAATTTCCAGTTCCTTTTGCTGAATAGCAATCCTCCTCCCGTGACTTTTTACCTCGTCTTCCAAGTGTTCTATTATTGAGGTTTTTTTCCGCAGCTCATTCTCTAGAATTGTAATTTGGTTATGTTTTTCCATGAGCAATATTTCAAGTTCTTGTCGTTCCTTATCTATTACCTGGACATATTTATCTGCTTTAACAAATTGATACGTCTGCGGGTGTGAAAGACTTTGCATCGCACCATTCATCACACGTTTATCTGACAGTGTTTCAAAACTTCCTGTAGCTCTTTCCGCTAGCACCGACTTCGTTTCTTGAACTGTCTGGTCTTTATTTACTGTTTCAGCTTCTGAATGTCCACTTTCTGGTTTGTTCCCGTTATTAAACATCAAAGATTCCAACCCGATATTAATTAAAGAATTATTTTCTTTCTCACTCATTTCTTCTTGGAGTTGAATAATAGTTGCCTCCTTGTTCTCTAACTCTTTTGTGGGTGTAACGTTAATGTCATTGATTAGTTTCAAGTTTTCCGAGTACTCATTTTCTTTATTATTTAATTCTTTACGTAATTGATCGATCACTAATTTCTGCTCAAATAATTTATTTTGAAGATCAGCCATGATTTCTTTATTTTTATCTAATATTTTCAAATCCAGTGTTTTGTTTTCCCTTGACTCTTCTTCAAGTTTATTTATTCTCGCCTCTTTTTCTTCTATTTTATTTTTGAATCTATCTTTGTTATTTTCCAAATTACTCATTTCACCTAAATCTAAACGTTTCAATATATTATCTGCTTGAATTAATTCATTTCTAGTTTGGTTTATATTTTTCTTGTGTTCAAAAAGTTCACGTTGAAGGAAAGTGTTTTCTTCGTTCATGTTTTTAATAGTTTTTGGATACATATTTTCTTTTTCATCCAAAACTTTACTCAGTTTATATATTACGAGTTCTTTTTCAGACAATGTATTAAGAAATTCTAAATTGATGTCTTCCGCTGTTTTCAAAATGTTGATATCCACGTCTTGCAAATATATTTTATTTAGCTCGTTTCTAAGTTGGGTATTGGTTTTCTCCATTTCAGCTAGTTTATTTTCAAATTCAGACATTTTATTTTCTTGTTCAGAAATTTTATTTTCATGTTCAGATTTGCTTTCTTCCATAGGTTTAGAAATATTTCTATTTTGTAAACTATTTTTGTTTTCTAGTAATTCATATTGAAGTTGTATGATAGTATTTTCCTTTTCATCTAACTCTCTTTTAAGTTTAGCGATATTTTCTTTTGGGGTTTCAAAAAATCCTTTGTCAATTTCCTGTAGAGCTCTTTCTTTGCTTATTAGTTCAGCCTTAAGTTGTTCTATAATAAGTTCCTTTTCATGTAATTCTTTTTTAAGTACAGAATTGCTTTCTTTTGATATTTGAAGTTTGTTCGTCAATAATCTTTCTTTCTCGTTTAATTGTTCTCGAACATCGGTCACTATATCCACCATTTGTTGCATTTTCATTTCTAAATTCTTCCTATTATCTTTTTCTTCTGAATGTATCATTTCTTTTTCTTTTAACTCTTTTTTAAGTAGATTTATCTCTTCACCCTTTGTAGACAAATCGTTTTGCAATTTAAGGCCGATTTCATTTATGGTTTTCATAATGTCTGTGTGATAGTTTGGTAAAACATTTCCTTTCTCGAGCAAGTCTTTTCTAAGTTGGCTAATAGTTCTCTCCTTTTCAGCCAATTCATTTTGCTGAGAAGTAATTTTCTCTTCAAAGGCCATCGATGTTTTCAACTCTATATTAGATAACTCTTTTTCTTTTTCTTGCAAACTTTCTTGAAGATATCCGATGGTTGCCTCCTGCTGAGCTATTTCATCTAGACGTTCTGAATAATCTTTCCTTTCATTCAATACGTCTTTGAGCTTGTTAATAGTTGCATTGTTTTGCTCTATTTCCTCTTCAAGCTTGATATTGTTTAGTTTCATTTGTTCTAACAAGTCTGATTGCGTCTGATTGGGTCTGTCTCCAGTCACAGGCAGACAATCTACAAGTTTGTTCTTGTTTTCTTTGACGCTTTCAACAATATCAAATCGCAATTTTTTCAATTCATTTCTGTAGGCAACTTTAATATAGTTTTTCAGTCCCGAAATGCCCAAGCTCATATTTTGTAGTTCATTTTTACTTTCTTCCAGCTCGTTCTTAAGGATAGTAATGGTCTTATCACTGACCGGTGTTTCTTCTTGCAGTTCAGGAAGAATTTCATCTTTATGTTTTGAAAGTTGCGATTTAAAATTGCGAATTTCCTCTTCTTTCTCAGTTATTTTAAGGTTCAGTGTGGTTATTAATGCCTCCTTTATTTTAAGAGCTTTTTGAATCCCAGCTATTTCTTTATCCTTTCTTTCTATAGACCTTTCCTTAGAATTGATTGAGCTTTGAAGCACAGTGTTTTGTTTTTTGAGCGCGTTTAATTCTTCGGCTGCCATTGTTTTAGTTTTTGAATGTTGCCAATTTTTGTTTGTTTTTGTGATATAAAGTTGTCACATAAAAAATTGACTGTAAAATGCACTTGTAAATTTGGTTTGTTTTGTTGCAAGGAAAACTAATTGCATCCATGGTTATTATTAAACAATAGATTATATTGTTGTGTGAGATTCATTACAGAGTGCAAATCTGTACGTATAGAAATCCCAAACTTTACACTCAGTATGAGCCTTTTTTATTTGCTCCATTTCTGTATTCCCTTGACAAGGAGCAAATTGGTCTCAAGAATTACAGTAACAGCCCCATTTCATTGACATTTGTACTTTTTGATTTTTTATAAATATTATTACTACAGAAAACTATTTAAATACACCGTGTACAGGACCTCTCTGGAGGTCAAACCCACTCATTATTAACATCAAATCTTCTTCCTCCAAACCAACCATGGTGAAAATCAGATTTTTTTAAACTTCTCCCATCGCACCAATCCTGGATTTGAACCTTACCTCAACCTACCATGTCAAAGATAAGATTTCTGGCGATACTTGAACAATTGTCATTAATACTTTTCATAAAAACACATTTGTTTCGGAAGAAGGTTTTGTAACAAACATGTGCTGTAATAATGTGAAATTTAGGGCACAAACAAATAGGGTTGCTGCCTATAAGCTTAGTTTGTCATTATGTTAATATTAATGAGATACGGGCTTGATTAAAAATGCATATTGTAAAATAATGTCATAGATCCAATCAAGATACATTTAGAAAAAGTACATTTATTTTAACAAATTTAATAATTTCACGGTAGTGCTACCGGAAACGCATGGACTTTGAACTCTAAATAATATCAAACAGTACACAAAACAATATTATGCTCAGACATTTAGTTTGTATATAAACATATATTCTTCTCAAGGCTGGTAGTATGAATATTTATGTTGTCATCCAAAGTTGCTCAGAGATTGAGCATCAGCAGAGATTTTAAGTTTTTCAACGAGCTCTCAAGACCTTCTCTCATTTTGTGAAGGTTTTCCCTGCACGTCCCAACACAGCAGTTTATTTCTTTCTTGCAGATCTCCCCCTTACTATCAGGGCACAAGTAGGCATTGATCTTACTCTCCAGATTAACGACGATCTCCTCTAGTTCAAGGATCTTCAACTTCTCATTCCACCTTTCCTTCATTTCATTTTTCACCATCTCCTTTATTGTCGACACTTGCTGACGAAGTTCTTCCTTGTCCTGATCAACCGTCTTCCCTTTGTTCTCCTTTTCTTCAGGAAGGGATGATTCCCTCGTATCAACTCTCTCCGAGATCATCTTCTCGCCTGCAGTCAACCGACCTATTACGTCTCGGATCATCTTCGCGACGGTTGTCTCTAATTTTCCCTCGAAGTCTTTGACGGTCCTTTCAAGGTCGCGAGCCACTTCACCTATCAAACTTTTACAGGCCCAAATGACGTCTTTCAGGTGCATTACCGTTCGTTTCAAGAGTATCCCGTCTTTTCCTAGCTTAATCGCTTGAGTTTCTTTTTCGAGCCTTTTTATCTTCTCTATATTGATAGATTCCGCATGCTGCTGATCCCTTTCAAGGAGCTTCTGTCCTAATTTTATATCGTCAACGTCTTTCTCCTTCCTCATCCCGATCACTTCTTCCCTAACCCGCTTCACCTTCTCTGTGAGCTCGTACACTGTGTATTGGAGGAGGTAATTTTGGTTCATGATAGTTTCAAGTCTTTTGTGCCATTCACGGTCGTAGTTAATAAGTATGTCGTTTGTTTCTTCAACTCTTCCTGTGAGGTCCAGGATGTGGATCGCTGGCATTCCGATTCCTTGAGACTTTGGAGAAGACGATTTTTGTTTGAATGGTTCTTGATGTTGATCCGATTCCATCTCCTTTATCCTATTTGTGGCGATATCCAGCTCTCTTTGTAATTTGGCAATGATGTTTTCCTTGTCAATAAGCTGGGTTTCCAGAAAATCTATTCGGTTAATACTTTCTTTAATTTCCTTCTCCTGAGTACTTTGGCTCATTTTTAGCACTTCAACAATATGGTTTGTATTTGCAACGGACTCGTTCATATTTTCTAATCTGGTGTTCAACTGTAAAATTGTATCGTCTTTAGAGGCTAAAGCCGCCTTGCACTCTTTCTCTTGGTTTTGTAAAAGTAATCTGATTTTCTCGATATCGGCCTGCCTCTGACATTGTTGAACTTCCAGCTGTGTCTTCTGTTCCACCAACTTCTCGTTACTGCGCGATAAGGTTTCAATACTTGTTCTTAAGTTTTCCAACTCTGTACCGTGTGACAAACTGTCTTCAAGTTGTTTATTCTTAAGACTTTTAATAATATACTCTTTCTCCGTAATCGTTTTCTCCAGTTCTTTCTTCTTTTCGCCTGATGATTCGTCTCTTTTAGATTCTTCGAGGCTTTTTAGGGTTTCAGTTTCTTTAAAGGAGTTATTGTATTGCTGTTGAAGCTTTGCTCCCACATTTATTTGCATTTTCAGAAAATTTATTTCACTTTCCTTTTCGTCTAAAACTTTTTCATAGCGTGTTTTAATTTCCTCAATTTCATGTAGCATATTTGGTGGAAATGGTGTATTTTCCGCGGATAGAGCCAACTTGCTTCTGTCGATATGGGGAGAAGATTGCCCTCCTGCAACCTCAAAAACTTGAATTTCTTTTTCAGAATGGTTCTTGCTGCGCTGCTCTTCCAACTGGCGCACCATACCTTCAAGGACGTCAAGATCTTCTTTAAGTTTGCTGTTCTCTTCGTCAATTCGAGGATTGCTTTTTTTCTCCAAATGAAGAACTTGGTTTGAAGTTTCCTTCAGCTCACTTTTAAGGCCGTTTGTGATTGATCTCAACTTAGCTATCTCCAACTCCCTCTCTCTTATCATCTTGTCCCTGTCTTGCAGCTGTCCTTGCAGTCCCAGTATCGTGGCCTCTTTCTCCATCAAATCTCCTCGGGTGTCTCGGTCAATTTTTTGCACTGAATCGAGTAACTGGTTTTTTTCGTTGTTAATTATGTTCAAACGCGTTTCCATAATCCTCATGTTGCCCTCTAGGCTTGTTTTATCTTCCTTATATTTTAACAACTCATCAGGGTTAAGACCTTCGTAAAGTGATAGTCGATTTTTCACCCTATTCAACTCCTTTTCGAAATGTTGCATTCTTAACTTATATTCGTCTCTTTCCTCTTGGACTCGTCGAATTTCTGGATTATCTAATTTAACTTCATTTCGTTGAAATGATAATGTGTCAAATGGAATGCGTTTCTGTGAATCCAAACCTACTGACCTAGGCCTAGGTTCAGGCCTGCGTTTTGGAGGATCCCAACCTACTGACCTAGGCCTATGTGTAGGACTGCGTCTCAGTGAATCCAAACATAATAACATAGGTGCAGTACTGCATTTCGGTGGATCCAAACCTACTGACCTATTTGCTGGATTGATGGATTTGGGAGTTAAAGTGTATAAACCACTGCGTTGCTTTAGATCTAAATATGTTGGCTTGAAACTACGAATGTTATCTTTGGGGGTTGAGGTGTTCATATTACGTCCTAGCGATGGGCTTAACTCTTTTAGTTGAGAATTAGGTAAAATTACATCTTTAGGAGATACATTTTGTAAACGACTACACTGCATGGAATCTAAATGCAATGACTTAGGGGAGACATTATCTAATAAATTAAGGCGTCTATCAGCGATAGGTTTCTGAGATAAATAGTCTGAATAACGACTTTGAGTGGGGCTCCTATCCGATACATTAGGGCTACGGTCAGAGCTCCGTTTAGGAGATAAAGCGTCTAAACGACTGCATAGGGAAGTAGGGCTACGGGTGCTGACCATTTCTGGACATGAAGAGTCTTCTTTTTCAGATCCCGAACTTTGAACCAATCCAACATTTTCGTCAGATAACTTTATTTCTTCAAGATTATCACATTCCAATATTTTGTCTGGCCCTTTTTCAAAATCATTTACAATCGCGTTGATGTTTTGTTTCTGCTCAGTTCTATGAGCTTGCATTTTTTAAGTACGTATTTATTTTCCAAAAGTTTTGTTTAAGCAACTCTTTAAATTTTAAATTTGTGATTTATTGTACAACACTGACTAATGTTATGGTTACAAAACAACAATATAGGTACACTTTTGTTTTGATAGTGCCACGAAATAATGCCTTATCTATCACTACACTCTCAAATATCAACATTAGGGTGAAATAACAGTTTTTGGTCATATCCATCCCTCCAACGTTTCCACGCTCTTATTTCCTATGATTATGTATAAACACTAATTATTCTCCTGTGCTGCTAAATCAAAGTTAACTAACCCGCCTCAGTGGCGTAGTTAGCTAACGCGCTAGTTTCGTGTTGAGCTAAACTGCCGAAGACGGGGAGATCGAGGTTCTAATCTCGGTCGGGTGAACTGGGGTGGTTTTTCCTAAATAGTTTTTCCATTCTCCCTCCACTAAAATGTGAGTTCACTTCCTCTAAATTCAACCTTTCCAATTCCAAACCCATTGGCGTAATTAGTACTTAAGCGTATAGTCCGAACGGGTAGTAAAACGCGGTGCTATAAAGAGTTTAGAATCAGAACGCACGGAAATAGGACAATAACTATCCCTCTACCATGATTCAGCACTAACTAACAAACAGACTTAACCTAGGTCAGTACGCGTTATAGCCAGCCCTAAAAAAAACCTCCATGGCGTGAGTTCGACCGAGTGGCCACCACCTGTTGGTGATGATTGCGGATAGAGGGTACCAAGTGTCAGCATAACGAACCCTCCAGCCGTTAATCTCAGTTTTCTAAACTAGAGCCACAACTTTTTCGTTAAAGTACCTCAGACGTCGGTAACCTTTTGGGACTTCGACCCACTTTTACATTTATCAATGGTCCCGCGATCACCCCTCATTTCTCCACTCTAATAAAAATTAGTTTTATATAGATCTTGTGTGTATTCCTTTAATTCAATATTACCTCCAATAATTATGTCACTGCCTTTAAAGAAAATACATAAAATTTATCAATAAAATGTACAATAGTCTTGGCTTGACTGATTACACTATGGCCTTGTCTTATAAGCTATACCATAGAGGAACCAAGCAAGGTAGTAGTATTACCTTGACTGATTACAATATGGCCTTGTCTTATAAACTACACCATAGTGGAACCAAGCAAGGTATTAGTAATATCATGACTGATTACACTATGACCCTATCTTATAAGCTACACCATAGCGGAACCAAGCAAGGTATTAGTAATATCATGACTGATTACACTATGACCCTATCTTATAAGCTACACCATAGTGGATCTAAGCAAGGTAAGCATGCTACCTTACAGGTTAAATTGAGAGTCTCTTTGAGACACATCGAACAATGGCACCCAATATTCGTATTTATTCAAGCGATAATAAATCGAGATACACTTTAAAATAAAGAAACGATGTAATACTTTTAAAATATACCCGTCAGATATGTAAAGCATTGCTTCATATTTGTTTGTAAAAAATTGTATAAAAAACGTAGAATTTCAACATTTTATTAAATATTTAACATATAATTTACTCGTACAAATACGATTGACAGAATAAAATAATCAAACAAAATATATGAATGTTTACGTTGCATTGCAATATCCAGCTTCTTCCAGGTGTTTCAAGGAGGTTTCTATACTCTCAATCATTTCCCGAATCTGCTGCCTACAATCCTCAACGCAGGTTACCAATTTTCCAGGAGTACCCTCCAAGTGGTCGTGAGAAGGGGTTTCTATCTCCTTCGACAAGACGAACACAAGCTGCTGCAGTTTCAGGATCTTCAGTTTCTCCTTCATCCTCTCTTGAATTTCTTGCCTCACCATTACCTTGACTTTCGAGACTTGTTCCAGAAGATTCTCCTTATCGTAGTCCCTAGCCGTTGGTACCTCACACTCTCTAAGTGAGACAATCGTGGCGTTGACCCTGTCAGATATGCTTTTACCATCCTTCAATAATCGCTTCACCAATTCTCGGAGTATTCCGACGGATTCGGATCCTCTCAAGGCATCGTCTGTCCCATCCTTGCTTTCGTGATCTCTAAGAATCCTTTCAAGGTCTGACATGACGTCGGCTCCGATAGCCTTGTACTCGCAGATAGCTTCCTTCATCTGGAGTAGACTCCTCTTCAGAAGGAGCACCTCCTGACCTAGTTTTATCGCCAACGTCTCCTGCTCTATCCTCTTGCCTCTCTCAGAATCTAACTCAGCCGCGTGCCTCCTCTCCTTGTCAAACATGATCCGGTCCGACTCAAGTTCTTCTAATCCTGACCCCCTCTTATTCGTGGTCATCTCGTCGTGTATCCGCCTTAACTTATCGGTGAGGTCCTGGACGATGCGCTGCAGGACGTAATTCTTGTTGGTGATATCCTCTAATCTACTCTGGAGGTCAACGTTGCTATCGATAATCTTATAACTGATTGAGTCCACTTGGCTCATGATCTCCTTGAGACCGTCTGGGAGAATTTGAGTGCCTATTGTATACTTCATGATCCTCCTGCGCTCCTGGGCAGTCGGCTCACTCAACCCATCATCAGGGTCGATGCTTCTCCCAGCTCTCAGCTTTGTATTATCAGCTTCAAGTTGAGTTATCCTCCTTTTTAAGCATGTAATTTCGCTTAGCTTTTCTTTCAGCAGTTTATTAGATTTGTCGTTGTTGATCTGAGTTTCTTTTGGCGTTTCGTCTTGGGTAGTTTTCGTCGATAAATTCGACTGTCTTAAATCCTTCAAGTCTCCGAACAACCTTTTGACCTGTTTATCTTTGTTGTCCAGGCTCGATTGGCTCACCACCTCATTGTCTCTTAAACGTTTCATAAAATCCTTGAGTTGTTCCTTTAGCTTGCTTAACTTTGCCATCAGCACGGACTTCTCCTTCTTGCAAACCTTCTTTGACAAAGGGCAGAGTGAACAGTCCCTTTCAAGGATGGTCTGGAGCTTCTTATTGAGTTTGGCAATCTGAAGCATGTTTTTCCTCCTTTCTTCAGAAGAGTAAACACCCTCCGGGAGTTGGCCTTTCTTCATATTAGGATCCTCCCTGTTAAGTCTTTCGATTTCTCCTTCTAGTATATTCTTTTCTCCTGTAACTCCAATGATTTCTTTTTTTTCGTCGTCAGAAGCTTTCTCCGTCGTCTCAATTTCTTGGCGTTGTAGTAATGGATCAAACAAGTATTCCAGATCATCAGAATCCTGTTTGTAGACGTCACCAGCTGGTTCATTCCAGTCGGTGTCGCGCAACTGGTACAAAAGAGAGCGTGTGTCGTTCAACAATGTGTCTTTGCCCGAATCATCATCGCGCAAGTCCATCCTATCAACCTTTTTGGTATTTTTCCTGCGAGACTTGAGAACATTTGTTTCAGTTTTATCCTAAAATAGTTGAAGTAGTGACTTTGTTAGTGGGGAAATATTAGTATGTGTAAGATTAATGATTAAAATATTGTTTTTTTCAATGTAAAATCAAAACCAAAAAATGATTAATTTACACGTGTACAATTTTAGCAAAAGTTTGATATGTAATTTAGCTACCACGCACATGATTTTGAAAAATTTAATAATAACCCAGAGTGAATAGAAATAACTTATGATTCATATCCGGGGTAACCAATAAACAATGATTACGGTACTTTTACAGATAAAAGATTATTTTTTTAACGCAAAAATTCTGTATCGCGTTAAAGATGTTTTTTAAAGTGAACCAAATATTTCTTCATTTTCTCTCGCCGATAGTATTCCAATCCCATAAAAACATGTAACTAAACAAGTCATGTTCTGCTAAGTTTTGAAATGTAAATGCATATTATTTTAAACATTAAACTATCTAATACATGAGAAAAAAATTTTGTAATTACGTTAAATAGTGTGGTTTTGTGTGTCGCAAACACCAATATGGATTACATTTATTGTGGCTATGTTTATCTTATGGTCGTATCTTAATCGTCAGGGCTATCCGCATTAATTACACTTATGGAAAAGGTAGAGTCTAGAGAAAATGCTCCTACATTGGCGTGAAGGGCCATTTAGTGAACATTATACTCATTACAGAGATTAGAGCCCCAACCAAACTAGAACTTTAGTTCCAGAGGTAAGCTCTAACCACTCGGTCATGGAGACACAAGGAATGCGGGTATAAAACTAGGTAGACACGACACAACTTCTTGTAGAGTATATTACTCTCACATGCACTGTTCACAAGGCATATGCGATAGCATACAATATTATGAGCAATGCGACAATTTCTTTGCGTTTGGTAGAATAGTAACAGAGAGTAAATAAATCAATGATAAATATAATGAATTTATATTTATTACAATACAAATATAGCTTTAAATTGAAACAGTTTTTAGTAATTTTATGCCTAAAAATACGTTATCACATCATATTCAATTAGTTCACGTCTGACATAGAGTTTTCATTTGATGACAATCCACAAGTTGTACAATAAAAATGGCCGCTATAGGACATTGGAATTGTATTTATGAACTTGTGTAGGTGGCTCTAGCAGGGAGAGGTGGTGGCTCTAGCAGGGAGGGAGGTGGCTCTAGTAGGGAGGGAGGTGGCTCTAGTAGGGAGGGAGGTGGCTCTAACAGGGAGAGGTGGTGGCTCTAACAGGGAGAGGAGGTGGCTCTAGCAGGGAGAGGTGGTGGCTCTAGCAGGGAGAGGTGGTGGCTCTAGCAGGGAGATGAGGTGGCTCTAGCAGGGAGAGGTGGTGGATCTAGCAGGGAGGAAGGTGGTTCTAGCAGGGAGAGGAGGTGGATCTAGCAGGGAGATGAGGTGGCTCTAGCAGGGAGAGGTGGTGGCTCTAGCAGGGAGGAAGGTGGTTCTAGCAGGGAAAGGAGGTTGCTCTATGTCTACGAATAAATACCGCTTGTTTAAAGTATCAGGAGTCTGATCTAGGACTTTAGAGAGGTTTGCTTCCAGTTTATATTGTAACTATACTGACTTGGGTTCCCCCATACAGTAGCTTCCTTCTTCTTTAAAGATGAATTATACTGTAGTTCTTGAAATTCACTCTCGTTTTGCTGAACCCCAATCACTACTGGAGTATTAACAGCTAGGAATGTTAGTAGTACTACTTTCACGTGTGCATACGTCAAGTCATGAGATCTGCAGCGATCACTTGTGATAGATATTATCATTACATATAAAATAACAATAATATAAAAATGTTAACAATGTTTGAGGTAAAAGAAGATATTTTTATTTTGTTGAAGGCCCTTCCTATGAAAATTGGGCTATAGTTTGGGAGTCGTGGGCCAATATATCCTCGAGTTTAGAAAGTGCGCGTTGAGTGTTCGGAATAGAGTAGACTGTCAAAAAGTGAGGAGAAAGTATCCATAAAGAATATTTAGTGTACTGACTGCAAGGACAGTGTCAGGTGTGCTGACTGCAAGGACAGTGTGTCAGGTGTGCTGACTGCAAGGACAGTGTGTCAGGTGTACTGACTGCAAGGACAGTGTGTCAGGTGTATTGACTGCAAGGACAGTGTGTCAGGTGTACTGACTGCAAGGACAGTGTGTCAGTTGTACCGACAGTAAAGTACCAGTGCCTTGTATGTTCCCAGGTTATCAAGGACAGTGTGCCAGTTGTACCGACAGTAAAGTACCAGTGCCCTGTATGTTCCCAGGTTATCAAGGACAGTGTGCCAGTTGTACCGACAGTTAAAGTACCAGTGCCCAGGTTATCAAGGACAGTGTACCAGTTGTACCGACAGTAAAGTACCAGTGCCCAGGTTATCAAGGATAGTGTACCAGTTGTACCGACAGTAAAGTACCAGTGCCCCGTTTGTTCCCAGGTTATCAAGGACAGTGTACCAGTTGTACCGACAGTAAAGTACCAGTGCCCAGGTTATCAAGGACAGTGTACCAGTTGTACCGACAGTAAAGTACCAGTGCCCAGGTTATCAAGGACAGTGTGCCTGTTGTACCGACAGTAAAGTACCAGTGCCCCGTTTGTTCCCAGGTTATCAAGGACTACCAACTGTTCATGGTTGTGGGAGTCCTCCTTGTCATTGACCTCGCCATTATGACCACGTGGCAGGTCACCGACCCTTTTTACCGGGAGACCAAGCAGATGGAGCCCTACGTGAGTCCCTCCATACAAGTGTTATTGGTACACTAGTGTGAGTATTGGTTATTCTGTTATATTCTGTTATAATGAGGTTGTTATTCCAGCCTCATCCTTCCAGTGAAGATATTATGATAGTTCCTGAGAATGAATACTGCCAAAGCGAGAGGATGACTATCTTTGTCAGCTCCATATACGCTTACAAGGGACTCCTCATGGTAAGCACATTACACTTCACACTAGCAGCAGAAGGTATCAAGCGACATTTTAAACATAATGGATGATGCTGTTAGGTCAGCGCAGGTTGTTTCTTGTTGGTGCGCTGTTGGCCGGCCGGGGCATTTTAATGTGTTAACAATTATTTATAAATATAGGCTACATGTAATCTCATCCTTTGTTGAGAGAAATCATATCGAGCCTTGTTGCCAGAGCTCGCTAATAATTCCTCCCCCACTCTGTCGCAATTTGACCAATCACACATAGGCTCTGCTTTACAAACCTCCCTTAGGAAATGTTTTTATTTTATAAAGACTGTACATTGAAGTTAGCTTTAAGCCCTGCGTTGCCCGGGGCCCGACCCAGTTTTTAATTAATTTGTAAAACTATAATCAAACATTTCAAAATTCCAGCTTTGATGCACAGGGTGCACTAATGGTTAAAATGTGATACCTGTGCGTCCGGTGGTTGCCACGAAATGCTCATGACAGACGGACTCTTCATTTTATTAATTATTTACAGACACCTTGGTGACCTGGTGGTCTAGGAGTAAAGTGTCAGACTTCTGTGCTGGGGGCCGGGGTTCAATCCTCAGTCCCGGCACAGATTTATCTGATTGCCAAACCCTTCCTTCACCTCTGACAAGACGTGTATTAATTACAACTTGTGAATGTGTGGAATGCCAGGCCTACCACCGTGGTTCGGATCCCACGTTAAACTGTAGGTCCTTCATTTCATCTCACAATCACCCTACCATTACACATTAGCGTAAGTGCGTACATCTTCATCTCCATCATTTTTATCACCGTGACTAACTACCTGTTCAGGTTATGTATTGATTGCTCTAATGGAGCAAGGATGAGGAAGGAAGCATTTTAGAGGTAATCTACCCATGATTAGATGGTAGAAGAGTGGGAAACCATTTAGGAAAAACTACTCTCAGGAACCCCGAACCCCGATCTTCTTGTGATCAGGTCAGTTTAATGGTTTGGACAGACATACGTATCTTTTTGGGGGGCTCAACACCAAGATTGGACAACATTGAGTGGCATGCCTCCTTGATCTGGCTGTCCGATGTGCCTTGGTTGATCGCCAAGAGAATATTCTGGTCAGAGGTGTTAGTCTGAAGACAATGTCACTTGTTCCTATGTTCGTCAGATCTTCGGCGCGTTCCTGGCGTGGGAGACGCGTCATGTGAGCATTCCGGCGCTCAATGACAGCAAGTATGTGGGCATGAGTGTGTACAACGTGGTCATCATGTGTGTGATGGGGGCCGCCATATCCTTCGTGCTCTCAGACAAACAGGACGCTTCCTTCATCATCATCTCAGTGTTCATCATCTTCTGCACTACCGGAACCCTCTGCCTTGTGTTCGGACCCAAGGTAATCATGATTAGCACCACTCGGGAAACTATCTTTCATCATATATGGTAATACCACCTTTTCCATCTTAGAGCCTCTCAACATCTTCCTCTTTCCTTGATAGCCTCGCAACATATTCCTTGACTTGTGTTGATCTCGCAGTTGATAGAGCTGAAGCGCAACCCACAAGGCTCGATAGACAAACGGATGATCCGCGCCACCCTAAGGCCCACGTCGAAGAACAGAAGGAACTCTGTGGCCTCGGAGCTTGAGGAGAATCTTAAGGACGCCAAGGCTTGCAACCAGAAGTACCGCAAAGAACTTCTCGAGAAGGAGTCGGAGCTCCAGGTACCTGTCTCCGAGACTGAGTCTCTACTTGCGCGAGCTAATCAAATAGCGCATGTTGTTATCATGTACGTATGTTACAGGTGTTGATAAGGAGGCTGGGAGAGGACGGCAAGGATATGTCGCATTGTGATGGGGCGATGGACCGTCTCGCTGTTCCCAGACAGGACTTGCTCAAGAGAGAGGGTATGGGAACATGTGACTGTTGGTTTATTGAAGTGAACATACTGCTGTTAGTGTAGTGTTGTTATAGTCTGTGTGATGTCTGTGTGATGTCTCCAGAAGCCTCTCGCACGGAGACTACGGATATCACCTCCCTGTGTTCACTCAACTCTTCCCAGGACGGAGAGTACGTCAACCTGACAGTGGAGACTCCTGGACCCAGGTGAGTTCGTGGTGGCTAGTGTTGGGACGTGGTGATTAGTGTTGTGACGTGGTGGATAGTGTTGGGACGTGGTGGTTAGTATTGGGACGTGGTGCATTGAAACATCAAACATAAAAACGGAAATATTAAAATGAGCTGTTTGCCTGCAATATTGTGTGTTGATATCCCTTGTTTATTCTCTTGAGGGTCACATAGAGAGCGCATCTCCCTTACTAAATTGATCTCTTTTAAATCATCACTTTTGTGATACGTCATCGTGAAAATGTGCTGTGTCTATAACTAACGCATGTTAGAAAGTTTGCGCATGCGCTGATCGGGTCTTCTTGGCGGGGTTTTTTTTTGTTTGTTTTTTTAGAAGCGCTGGAAAAGTTGAAATTATTTCTACTCGAGCAGTGCGTACTTCTTGTGATCGGATTATAGCTGTCACGTGACCCAATATCAGCACTGCTCTCGTTTTACAGCGAACGTGTGAATCCAAAGTTATTCGGGGAGGAATGGTCAGCTTACCCTAAACGTTAACTTAACTCTTTGTGTTAGGAGACTGCAAACCGCACATAAAACTGGATGTGTTTGTATGCTTGAGTTAATTTGGCCCTCAGTACAAGGGTTATAGTTTGAACATTCTTCAATTTTATTTTAATTCGTTTTTGCGCAACCGTCTTACTGAATTAAGGGTTACGGATGAATAAGTTAGAATCTATATTTGCGTTCGGCAACCATTTAATGAAAAACCACATAAATGCACTAGTCAGGGATTCAAGCCACGACTCTCCATCACCAATACATCAGACTAGATGAGACCAATCCGTTTATCCTCGTGCCCAACGGTGCGGTCAGTGTAAAATGAAATATGTAAAGACACAAATTGAGTGTGTGGAGTAGTTTCCATCTGTCTACAGCGTCTAGGTAGTTTGTTTCACGGCCATGTTGCAATGAGCCTGAGATAGCCGTTATGTGTGGGGTAGGAATGTTCAAACATTGCCCCCCACTTTCTAAACACAGCCCCAAATTGGCAACAGTGTCCACTGCTGCCGCTAGAGTGTGTGAACCTAGCAGATCCGTGTTTTATTTCCAGGAAGAAAGCTACCTTCTCGACCATAGATGTTGGTGGTTCCGACAGTCCAGCACGGACAGCGCTAGTGTCGGCCAAGGACGTGACCACCATCTTGCGCCGGCGCTCTGGATGCTCAACAGGATCAGGGGGAGACGACAGGACGAGACGAACATCCAGGTAACGAGATATTAGTATTCATACGTCAAGTCAAGTCACTTTTGATAGACATTTTTTAATAATTGATAATGTAGTAGAATGACAATTTGTGAAATGATGTTTCTCAGAGAGGAGGACTCAGCGAGACTGATCACGGAGGTCCCTGATACCAATGACCCGGGGGAGAGCAACACTCACTTTGTTGCCGAGGAAGAGAAGTCCTTAGTTCAGAATTTGATGGAGGATCGGCCCCGACTCCCCACCCCTCCTCCTCCGCTAACCAAGGTCACTAATAATACACTCCGGCTATCCTGAGAGGTAGCAGTCTTACCTTGGCACTCTACAGTATGGTGTAGCTTATAAGATAGGACCATAGTGTAATCCGTCGAGGTAAGACTGCTACCTTGCATTGTTCCACTATGGTGTAGCTTGTAAGATAGGGTCATAGTGTATATCAGTCAAGGTAAGACTGCTACCTTGCTTGGTTCCACTATGGTGTAGTTTATAAGATAGGGCCATAGTGTAATCAGTCAGGGTAAAACTGCTACCTTGCTTGGTTCCACTATGGCGTAGCTTGTAAGATAGGACCATAGTGTAATCCGTCGAGGTAAGACTGCTACCTTGCTTAGTTCCACTATGGTGTAGCTATAAGATAGGGCCATAGTGTAATCAGTCAAGGTAAGACTGCTAACTTGCTTGGTTCCACTATGGTGTAGCTTGTAAGATAGGACCATAGTGTAATCAGTCAAGGTAAGCTTGGGAAAACACAGTGTACTTGATATTGTTTTACAATTTTGTGAGCGTGTCATGATCTTAGCCGAGTGTAGAGAGGTCCTGTTCTATCGTGTCAGACAAGTATGTTTGCTCCACGTTTTTTGCCAAATGCGTGGACCTATTTAAACTAAATTTGACAGGGACATTCTTTGAACCTTGGCTAAATGGCGTATTTATATTTACTTAAGACTTAAGGGGTATAGTGGACGTCATATATTGGTCATGGGCCAAATTGAGTTCCAAATGAGTAAATATAACAAAATGAATACCTTCAAGAACCCCCTAAAACACTGAAATATTGAAATATACCTGATTTGGCTCTCAAGAAGTTACTTCTGAGTCAGTCTTTCCAGGAGTAATATCAAATACGACCGCACGATAGCAAAATATATCATGTACTTGAGTCCTTTTAACACACAAGGTTAACAAACTCCTGTCATTTCTTGGAATTATACCAGGGTGAGACCGTTTTGTGGGAACCTAAACACAAGTTGAACGATGCCTAGGTTCTAAGGTGAGAGTGTAGAGAGAAGCTCTCACGACAGGTGAGAGTGTAGAGAGAAGCTTATCGTCCTCACTCGGCTCAGAAAGAGTGTGGATGAGATAGAAAGGGCCGGCTGGAGAGAGAGAGAAAGAGAGATGAATCAGGATAGATCAGTTAAACTGATGTTTGTATTTTATAAGACAGCTAGAAACTAAACAAACAGGTAAGGAGACCTGGGTTTAAATCCCAGCCAGGGACACTTGACGTGTTTTTTCATCAATTGTTTTGAAAGCTATTAACATAAAGATTAATAACATAGTTTGTATTAATAAACAGTTCTTTACTCGATCCACCAAATTAATTCCTGAATTAAAATATAACAATTACTTTATTTGTTAAGTTAATTTATTACAAATCTAACTGTGGCATGTAAATAAACAATAGTGAAAACTGACAATGAAAATGATATTTAGAATAGCATACTTGTTAACCGTATCGGTGAGCACGCGGAATAAACGTCAAGCTCGCTTGATCCAGTTTGATGGTGACGGGTAGGCTCGGGCTCGAATCCCGCTGATTTTACTAAGTGGTTTCCTTTTCTCTCTCTACGCAAATTCAGGTACATTTCCACCCCAATAGGGAATATCCCGGACGACGTGTTTGGTTGAGGCCTTTCTTAGACGATCACGCGTGAGCTGGTTCATGAGAGCCGATACCTTGATCAGCTCAGACGATCACTAGAACCACAATAACTATAGTGATACTGGAAAATGTGTTTCGTGAACTTAAGGCAAGCGCTAGTAAAGAAAATGAAAGTGAAATTGAAATTGAAACTCATATGTTGAAACAGAGCTCAGAGAAGGACAAATATTGCTCAGAAGATTTAATAAATACTAATGCCGATGATTCTAACACCACGAGAATTACTGATCACAGTGATAAGACTTATGAGACTGATACAATCCAAGAAATGAATAATTCATGTGACAAATTGAAAGATCCGGCTAATTGGCCCAAAGTGCTAAACGCAACTGAACATGAGTTTATTATTTCGCAAGGACCAATCTCAACAGCATTATAGAACTACCCTAGGGACGGTGCAAAAAGATCCATTTTCCAACGTATTTTATTATCGGCTTTCTTCCCGTCTAAGGGAAGTGTATACTATTTTTGCTGCAAGGTATTCAACACGGCAATCACCACAACCACATTATATGATGGAAATGGAAAGTGTGATTGAAGGCACATCGGAAAAACTCTTTCCCAACATGAGACGTCCTCTAACCACTTAAAGTGCTACGAAAAATGAGTTGAAGCAGAAAGGAGGTTTAACACTGGCAAGGCAATTGATGACGAAAATCAAAGATGAATTGCTCAGGAAAAAGAGCGACGGAAAAACGTCCTCACGAGAGATCTTGCCACCTTTCCATCTTGCCCAACACAACATGGCTTTTCGGGGAACTCACGAAACCCTCTACAGCAAAAACAATGGGAATTTTCTCGGGCTCGTAGAGTTGATTGCAAAATTCAATCCTGTTATGAAGGAACATATTTCCCGAATTCTGAGGAAAGACAATCTCAGATGTGTAACATATTTGGGAAAGAACATTCAAAATGGTATACATAGGGTCTAGTTTTAAAATGGCCATATATAGAATTCTCCCCAGTTTTTTCAGATGGAGGGGCGGGCGCAAAATGTGATTTTTGCACACACAAAATTGTTGCCTTAGACCGGCCCTGGACGCTATTATGGTTTTGATAACCAATAGAATAGGAAAAGATAACGATTTTTTCAAATTGTTTAATGTTTTTCACTATGTAATGAAAATATATGATAAAATTGGTTTGAATTTCAAAATATGTTTTGTTTCATTTTTTGCTTTATTTTGTGGGGAGGGCGGCGCCCCAAATCTTTCCTTCACGAGCCACCCCTGTTTTATTTTCTATAGCAAGTCATTAAGTCAAATATAAAAGAAATCAAACACAGTTTATAGGTTTGAAAATTTGGATGAATTTAATTTCATCAGTTAAATCAGCTTTTAAAGGGAAAAAAAAACCTTTTAAACCCTTTTTTGAAACTAAAACATAATTATAATTAGTTATGTTGAGAAAAAAAATTTAGTTTTCTCAAAAAAGTTCCTATGCATGATCCCCCTTAAGTCTTAAAACTACGTAAACATAATTATTCTAGATAGCATTAATTTGTTGTCTTGATCACTAAGTAAAAATATCAACTCGAAATCTAATGAGATATCTTAGGACTGTGTTAACAATAAGAATAGTTCATATTACAACCACTTTAACACTCAGATGTGCAGTATTATTAGTATATCTACAGAAAGAACGCCTTCTCTATGTTCCTTGTCTACGCTAAGCTCGCGCATGCGCAAGACTTGGTGCTAAAGTCTCGTCAATCAATGAAAAGAAACGAGCAATGGCATCTCCGTTCCACATAGCGTCCGCCAGTCTCGCCTTCATCAATTCCCGTTGTGTCAAACAGAGAGCGTCATGCATGAACTGGGAAACGGTAAGGAACAACACTTTTAGATACCTTCTTTATTACAATCAACACATTTAGAACATCTTCCTCCATCTACTTGGATTCACGCGATATTTTGTTTTGGAATGTTCTGTGCGGGGTAGAAAATCAATCATCGTGGTTCTATGCGCGTGCGCGCCAATTTATAAATGACGTGTCTAAGTGAGCTAAACATGCTTGGATGTATTTTAATAATTATTGAGAAACTACACACTCTACATTGACGATATTAGGTTATATTAAAGGTATAAAAACGACAGATATAAAGGAACAGTCCAAGGTTGAACCCACGACCACCCTCTAAGGTTATCACTATATATACATTAAGGGTGAAGGATGAGTGAGGGAAATAATGTGTGAAAAACCTCGTTGTACACACGTTCGATGTTCGAACCCGGACCTCCATGTCAGAGGCAATAGAATGACGCCTTACACCGCACCATCACTGATGCCATTCACAAATTATGCTTGTTGGACACTTTATACTAAAGTCCTAGGTTCAATTTCCGGTTCTAGGTAATATATTTAACGGACTGGAATAGAACAAAGATGGCGTCAAGGAAAAGTGCACAATCTGTTGTTTTTGGGAGGATTGTTAGTAATAATTATTATATGTTGTGTTCTGTAACAAAGGAAACAAACTAGCCCTCATGATCACTGTTACAGAAACATAATTAGACTAATTAGTGTTGTAATTACCAATCCAAGGTCGTCTCATTTGGTGACGTGGCTCACCCCGAGATCGATCCTATACTGCCGCCCCCGCGTCAGTTCCACCCCCGGCACCGCCACACCGCCTCCATCTCCTTAGCGCTCGTCCCAGCGGCTCAGACCCCTTCCAGCCAGCGCCGCCGCTCCAGCGTCAAGAGCGTCCCATCGGGGGCGGCGCAGCTGAGTCTGCATCCCGAGAGGCGGCGGACGAGCGTCCCCGCCGCCAGCCACCACCACGTCACCTGCGCCGCGGTGGCCCGGGCCGCAGCGGCCACCGCCTCCCACCCATCCCAGAAACGGTTACCGCCCGTGGGGGGCGTCCCCACCCCCTTGCTGCTGAACGGGGGCGGCCTCCTTGCCTCTTCGCCCAACGTCTCTATCGCCGCCATCAAGATTTCCGCCACAGGTAACCACGCTGTTAGCACGCCTGTCCATGGTCTGGGGTTCGAACCCCCTCCCAGGTATTTAGTGCCTGGGCTGGAAGCTAGTTGTTAGTTTCCACTAATCCTGTGCACATAGGTTAGATAAAGTCACTGATATTAGTGTTTCCTCACAGAAGCAGACGAGGACTCACTCCAGCGCTCCGTGTCCGAAAAGAGCCGCACCGCCATGACACCTCGCATGCCCTCACACCAACCACCCTCAGCGCCCCAGAGGAAACCTGTGCCGCTCAACAAGTCCGCCTTGATGGCGTCCAGCACGCCCAATGTGGCCTCGATACGTGGTCACCCCGGTGTGACGAGCGATGTGTCTGCGATGTGCTCAGCTGTGAGTGAGGGGGAACTGTTGGATCTGGCGATATTACCGATATTTCAGAAGTTGCTCAGTGAGAGACACAAGTCTAGGAGCGGGTATGGAGCGTCCATAGCGTCGTGCCCCAATATATCCATCAAGTGTGATATCGTTGAATACTTATAGGAGATTAGAAAATAAGGAGAAACAATTGTTGGTTATTTCTCCGTGATATTGACAAAATCACTGCCTCTAAGTTGACAACTCAATGTTTACCCACAATTTTAGTTTGTGTTCCATTGTCCACTTTTGCTTCTAGCCCCGTTATTGACGCTTTACAGGAATTTTGAATTTTCTCTGATGATATAAAAGTTAGTAAAAAGTTTTGCTTCACAAATATATTTGGTTAATTTAACAAATACTCTCAAATGTCATAATAACCAGAAGTTTGAGTGTCAGATAATTACAGAATTATTTTAGCACCTAACTTGTTGACATTCATAAAAAGTGACTGAACAAAGACTAAAGTATAATAGTGCCGTATTTCCCTATTGAGCGCAGTTTGTGCGTGGATGTTAGGCTTTAAACAAGCTCTCGTGATTTGTCTATTTTGAGTCAGGTATGAGACGTAGTTTTGTCCAAAGCTCTAAAGCCTAGTTCTCTGAGTGAGGTAGAGCCAATGAAAATACAAAACATTTATTCATCAATGGAAGATTCAGTAAATTTTTTTTTCATCCTCCATTTTACATTAAGGTAATCCAACAATGAAGTGTCTTTGAAAGTTAGTCGGATCTTTCGAGACTATATTATCTTGGCAGGAGGGTTGGTCCAGGGATAAGGGGCCGGGGGAGTGATTAGCCAACAGCCAGCATTGGCTAGGTTAGCTCTCATTTTAGTTTGTTTGTTGCCAGAAGAAAATTAATAGCATTTATTTTTTTGTGTTTGTCAGTGTGGAGTGCCACCTCTAACAAAACTTATTAGATAAGCAGGGTGGTGTGCTTTGTCACTCCACACACTTCTGCCATGTCAGGCTTAACAATATTATCAATATCATGTGCATGCTCTGGTCTGTTAAAATATAAATATTTATCATCAAAGTTCATCCACATCAAGGCCGTAGTCAAGGGGTTTTTTTGGGGGTTCAAATCCCCCCCCCCCTCCCTGAAATTTTATAAACAAAGTATATATGGCTTTATTTATGGTTCAAATAATATAAAAATTAAGGTACAAATACAAATTAAAGGGCTGTGTTAAGCACTTCAGAGAGCTTCTAGAGGTGTTCAATATTTAGAATTTTTTCTAGCCTCCGACAGTTAAGAGGGCTATGTTGCCCTAATAAACACTTCAAATAGTTTCTAGAGGTGGTTAAATATATAGATTTTTCTTAGCCTCTGGTAGTTAGGGGGTTATGTTGCCATATAAAAACACTTCAGATAGATTCTAAAACTGTTTATCATTTAGAATTTTTTCTAGCCTCCGGCAATTGGAGGATGTGCCCACCAAACCCCCCCTGAAATTATTGGCTGGCTATGGCCTTGATCCACATCATATGAAAACCAAAAACATCAAAACACAACATCACTAGGAAGCAGGGATGTGGTCGGTAAAAATGTACTCACTCAGAATTTGGCTTCAAAATAAAAACTTTTAATGTTATAACAATAATATATCATTTTAGTTTTATACTTTTTTGTTCTTTAGGAACAATATTCATAATTTTGATTGATACATTTATTTATTTATAAATTAATAATGCCAAAGAAGCTTCCCATGAAGTAATCTGTATTCGAACATTTTAATGTGCAGTAAATTTATTATTAGCACTAATTAATATACTTTATCAATTTATGAAGGAGTCTTGAGTCAAAGACCTTAATAATTATAGACAAGATATTTTAAAGCATCAAATAAGATGGTTACTAATGTATTGTCATTGTCGGCCGTGATTGTCGAGAAGTTGAAACTATGCCCTCAGGATTCAGCCCTTACTAATTATTTTGAGCGTATTTACAAGTTCACTGCAGGTGTGGTCCCCGAAGTTAATTACCGCACTGAAAGATGTTTTATTTATAGTTTTCATCAAAGTAATGATGACATATTTGATCTCGAAACCAAACAATCAATGATGCGGGGACAAGGACACTTTTAAATGATCATATCTAACGCTATCCTTCCAATGTCCTGTTTTGAACTCCGTCATCTTCACAGATTATTTATATTTGGTTTAACCTGCAAGTCTAGCGTAGGGCTTTAATGTCCTCTTTGAACAATATTTTTAAAACCTGGTTCATATTGTAAAATCTCTGTGTGCTCTCCCTCTCTCATCTCTGGTCTCTAATGAGATATAGTCATGAGGTCTCTCATCTCTGGTCTCTATGAAGCACTATGCATGATAGAAGTACGCTAATGTAGTATTACCAACACGCCCTCTGTACCTTTCAAGGGCGTTTGTCGGGAAGAAAGCAAACTGCACGGCTCTTTTACACGATACTTAAGAAATTTAAACTTACATTCTGAGAATGTGGATTGATAAATTGTGAGGAAATTTCACACCCAAAGTTATAATCTTATAGGGATCCTGTTTAAGTTAAGGGGGGGGGGGGCTGAGGCTGTGTACACGCAAGCCTTTAATAGTCATTACTTGATACATTCATACTTTGTCATCTCATTGCCATGTTAAATGTTGCATAGACTCATATTTTAAAAATTATTTTACCTGACAACATATTTAGTTTTTCTGTGTATAAACAAGGTTATTAAATATTTGCATAAGAAAGTGAAAATTGTTTAGTTTTGGATCTGTGGATCTAAGTGTTACATGTTTATTAAGAAATGTGATACATAATTTATAATGCACAACGAACACCTGCATTTAGAACCGTTCGTCCTTACTTGAAGAGAACTCGTCACGTGACGGAATTGCAAATTTGGGCAATGGAATAATTTTTTTACAGCTAAGTAAAATAAAAAAGGCATATGAGTGTGTATTTGAGCGCAGTTTCCACTAAAAGAAGAAATAAATCTGATTGAGTTTTAGATATCGTAAAAAAATATATGTGATAATTTGTTTCTAGTTTTAAGATTTCTTATATTTAAAAAAATAAAGAACAATAAATGAAATTTAAACTGTTCCCTCTGATGAAGTTTTTAAAGTTTTTTGCAAATAAGATAGAAATGTTGAATATAATAATGTATTATTTGTGCTGTGAATGAACATGTGAATATGTCATTTGTAAAAATATCTTTGTGTTTGAGATTGGGGAGGGGGGATTTGGAGGGCTGTTAGAGGGTGCTGTCGACAGATGTAAGCCGACAGCACCCGCAAAGAGCCGGTGAGGGAAGTAGTGTAATGTGGCAAACAAATTACAATCAACGTTTGAGATAACATTTATTTTTTATTTTATAGAACTCTTGAGACCTATCTAAATATTCACATCAATGAGGACAGTACAATTTAGAGAAAATGTATCTACATTTTTGTGGTGGAAGATTCAAAACTTAAGTTTTTTTAAAAATATACTTAAATACGCCTGGCTGAGATTAGAATTCTCAACACATTGGCGGTAAACCAAACTTAATGAGGCTAATTGTTGATTTTTTATGCAAATGTAAGATGATAAATTGAAATTTATTGATCAAATTTGAGAAACAAACAGTATTTTGTAAAGGAAATATGATTTCTAGCCTGGAGGTTTTACTTAAATAAGGGGAGAGTTTATTTTGTGTCATTACAGACCACCATTAACTTACTCTATGGCATTAGGAAGTTAATTGCTGTACTTACAACAGTACGCCACCTAACTTATCTTGAGCTAGTTCTATCCAATCCATCTCATTATCCCTATCTTGAGCTAGTTCTATCCAATCCATCTCATTATACCTATCTTGAGCTAGTTCTATCCAATCCATCTCATTATCCCTATCTTGAGCTAGTTCTATTCAGTCCATCTCATTACGCCCTATCTCCCTCAGGTCCATTCAATGTTTTCCGCCTATTTGCGTCTAGGTCTTCCCAATGGTCTCTTCCCATTGGGTTTGCCAGTCACTACCCTGAACAAGGTTCTAAGGTCTCCCATTCTCACTGCATGTTCTGCCCACCGTAATCTACAAGACTTGATTATCCTAACACTGTCTTGTGATGAGTACAGGTTATGTAACTTATCATTATGTAGCCTCATACTTTACTGGCCCAAATATGTTCCTGATCACCTTGTTTTTGACCACCCTATATTTGTTTTCGTCATGTAAGGTAATAAACCACGTTTCACACACGCACAGAGTTCCGAGTTGTACATTCCTTGACACCAGGCGAGATGTCAACAACTTATTGACCGAGTAATACCATGCATTTCCCCACTATTCTTTTCCTAATTTCCAATCTAATATCTTATTGCCAGTTAAAATTGTTCCTAAATAACTCATTAACCTTGTCAAATGATATGTTGCTCAAAATAATCTCTAAATTATCGACCCCAATCTGTGTTCACTGTGTGATCATATATTCTGTCTTTCCAGTGTTCACTTCTAAACCAATTCCTTACAAGACTCTGATAAAATGTCTTCATTTCTTGCAACACCTTCCTTATTACTAACCAACAGAGCTAAATCCTCTGAGTATCTTGATAACCGCATTGTACTGTTTAATGTCAACCCTAACCTACTCTCTTGAATTATGCTAATATCATACTCTTAAGGGCCAGTTTCATAGTCAAACTTAGCATGCCTAAAGTGCGAGTCGATACTAAATACAGGACGACACCTACCTAGACCAGAATGGTAGGTGACGTCTTGTATTTAGTGTAGCGCCGCACTTGAGGCATGCTAAATCTGACTATGAAACTGGCCCTAAGTCTAGATTAACAAGTAGCGAGGAAAGTGCATATCCTTGTTTCAACTCATTGTGTATTTCAAAATTATCTGGTGACATCCAGGCTTATCAGTCAAACGTACCTCAATTAGCTTGTCAAGTTTTTTGGATATCCCAAACTGAAATAAAATTTTAAATAATTTGTTTCTTTTAATTGAATCCTTTTTTAAATGTATGTATAATTGATTATGAACTGTCACGTTGAATTCCCACTTTTTTGGTTCTGATATATGCCGAAAAGTACAAATCGGATCCGTTGATCCCCACTGATGATCCCCAATTATTTATTCCGCATATGGCATCAATCTCATTAAAATCTGGTTATAAAAAATTATATATAATGTTGGTAGTAATGAGATACCTCTATAGTAATTACATTCGGTGGTTTTCATCTCAGTTTTTGAAAATGGGTATTATAATACCTTCCCCCCATTCTTGTGGCTCATGGTTCCATTTGGATCATGGCACTAACATTTCAACACCACCCTTTATTAACTCTGCTGGAATTGAATTTATAACTGGATATTTATGGTTACCTAGATAACCTCGCCCAATTCGGATCTTTGATGAACATTCAAAATATGCCTGAAGTGGTTGTTCCATCTATTCAAAACAATAAATTATTATTATTATTATTATTATTATTATTGTTGTGCCTGACTAAGGCAACCATTAAAACATAATTATTGTCATCATCAGTAAAAATGAATCTATATTTGAAAGATGATCAATTTAAGGTACCATTCCTTACACAATATTATAGGAAATAATTTTCCACCTGAGAATGTAAAAAAGTATGCTAGTTTCTATAATTTATCAAAAGTTGAAGACATGTCCCTGTCCAGCCTTGTTAAAACTGTTCTCTTTTATTTGATAAAACTTTAAATCATGAAATATTAAAGTTAATACATTTTGTTGTCGGCCCTTTTGTGCTAAAATCTACAAGTTTATGTCAACTGGGAGCTAAATTTTCCTATTTTGTGTATTTTCAAAACTATTTTGTACTAGCTTTATTGGTGTGTACATTTCACAACCTCTCTAACGCTGATAACCAAACTATTTCAGTGTTTTTCCATGCAGCTAAGCTAATGGGAAAGGTTCTGTTTTTTAAAATAAGACAAAAGAAAGTTTGGCAATATTGTAAAATAAAATGTTATCGAAAGTATGACAGGTACATTTGGATAAAAGAGCCTAAAAGTCTGAAAATTAGGAACCATTTGTTACTTAGAAAATGTACCGCAATAATGAAAATAAAATAAATGTCTGATGTCCTCGGTCAACGAAAATACAAATCATTAAACTTGTAACCATGTTGTCAATTTAGGATGCGCTAATTGTGTTAGTGCTGCGTGTGGTTAGGAGACAAATATCAGCTCATTAATAAATAAAAGTGGTTGTAGAAATATATATTGGGGGGGTAGAGATTGTGAGGAATGTTTCAGGACACTTCGATCAAACCATCATCTCAAAGATGTGCTGCGCATTAACAGACATAAAATATTGGATTCCAGGTGTATCGGCGTGGAGTGGGATGTGTGTGCGCGCGCGTGTGTGTTCAGTGTGTACCGTTGTTTCATAAAGCACTTAATTGTTGTTTATTTTAGAATAAAAAAACTGGTTTTATCATATTGTTAAATAAAACTCTTTGATACAAAGAGATGATAGAGAAAAAACAAGTTTTTTTTTAAATTTAATCTCCCTTATCAAAATGTTGAAAAATTGAGATGTACCCAGAAATGGCAAGTAAAAATTTTTATGTATTTCTTTATGCGGAAGAATATGAAAATAATTTGTTAGTTTTTACTTTACTTGCGAATAGCAGACCGGTGGGACTATTTTATTTGTTTGAGGAGTTGTAAGAAATGTTCTGACTTTAGAACTGTTTTTTGTCAATTAACATCTAAAAACTAACTCCACAGAATATATTTTATAGGGCTGCGGCAGATTATATAAATTCACGCCAAATTGAAATAAATCTTCAGCACATCCATTGTCCTTGAAGAGAAAAAAAATCATATAAAAATATACAGACCAATTTTCATAGAAAGAGCTTTTTTACAAAATACATATTGTGTTGTTGTCAACATTTTATTATATTATTACTATTGTTGTTATATTGATATGTCTCAAAAGTGACATCACATGGCTTGATGTGTGAATACATGAAAGTAGACTAGTAACAGATGTAGCTCCCGTTCTATGTAAATTGGTCTGTATGTTGGAATTGACGTTTCCAACTCTTGACAATGTTTTATAGTCTACTCCTTGAACAATTCTAAAACTGGCGAGTGATCAATCAATGGTTTTATAAGTTGGAAACCGTAAATAGTAGTGCAACTATGGAATACCATCAAGTTACGCTGATCTGTGATCATCACATGATCAACTGTCTGATCTGCAGATGTGTGAATCAACAGTTGACCAAACAATAATGCTCAGCCTATTTTTAAATTAATTAATTGGTTCAGTTAAAAGTGGGCTTGACTATTTTCTGTTGATGTACGATGAGCTGGTATGATGTATTTGAAAGATATGTATTGGATAGAGAATTGAACCCAGGACAGTTGGACTGTCTCTCCACAGACTTAAGAGAACCTGGAGATTGGTTCAAGATTCAAATTCCTGTCTAAGATATATTTCAAATAATAATAAAATATTTATTGGCAATAAAAACTGTAATTACTTGCGATTTTGTGACATATGGTTATGTTTCCACCTGTTTAATGTGTTTAATTCCGATTATATTAAAAGGACAGTGAAAATTGCTTTTCAAAGTTCACAGAAAACATTTCAACACATTTAATGTTGGTTATTTTGTGTTTTAAATTTCACAAGACTAAACAACATTTTGGGGGTAACAGTTATTGTATCAATTTGTGTTACATGTATTGCAAATTTGTTGTACGTTTTAATAAAATCTGATGTTAATAATACAATAGTTTATGTTTATTGTCATTCGTAAAAAAAACTCTTTAGATTAGTAGCAACGCAGATCATAAGTTAAAGCCATTGTATGTTTGGACTTTGCCGCCCCCAACAATTGTATTAGTAAACATTGTTGCCAGGTTTAGCTCATAATAATTTATATCAAACAATTATTTGTTCCTTTATTTGTTAAATAAATTAGTGAAATTTAAAAATAATTATCAAGTAAAAACTGTTTTAGTTAAATCAAGTTACTAAAATGTTTCTAGCAACAATGGACACTTTTAGCTTTACTCTATACAATAACATGGGGCTAGTACTCTCATTTAGAACATACAAAGTTTTTTTTAACTAAATTAACTATTTTTATAGTAGCAAAAATTAACTCACATATAAATAGAATATGGTCTGCAATCCTGTCTTGCAACTATTCCAATAGTCCAAGGCTTCCTAGTCGGACACTCGAATAAACGGCAACAACCTTATTTAAAATGGCGGAAAATGTCAGACGAAACTATAAAACAATTGCCACTCAAACACCGCATGGTTAATGGCGACGGCCGACGCCGATAAAGTAGACTATTCGGAATTCAGATACGGCCATCACAACCAGACACAAAAACTTCTACACCACCACATTATTTTATCCTTTATTTTCGTAGTAAACGAAACTCCTGCAAATGAATAACTATTATTGTGTTGTCTCGTTTAAAAACATCTTGAGCATCATCTTATCAAATGGCACGAAACTAGCATATGTATCAATTACAACAGAAAACCTCACCAGTCACTACACAGTATACAGAAATATATAAAATGGCGTGGTCAATAATTAGGCAGGAAATACCGGAAGTAGGTTAATTGATTAATGGTTTATTATTAAGGATCGTACCCGGCTAGCTTGATCTAAACTTCCACGCGTAAATAAACTAACATTTCAACGAATATTGATAAAAATTAAATATTTAAAATCTCACATGACATGCACAGGAACTTTGAACCATTTAGATCACAGAGCGGATTCGTAAATATCTAAGTTTGTGTTTGGTTTTGGTGAATTTTGTTTTATTTGGCTATATAAACTTTTGAAACTTTATAAATAAGTTATAAGTATTATTCAATTATCCATCTTATGTGTGTGCAACAAAAATAATAAAATTGATGTATATTGAAATAAAACGAATAAAATAATTTGATTCACAAAGGCAGGATGAAATATTACAGGTGATTACAAATGAGTCAATCAAATTTTATAGTTCAGTATTTTTTTTTTACGACGGGGAGAGGGGAAAAAAGTTCATCTTATCAGGGTTTTTTTTTATCACTGTTATGGTGAGACTAAATCTATAACAACAATTATGTTGTCAAAAAGTTTCATTTTCATTCATTGATTAGCTCCACTTCAATCACAAATTTTCACTGTTTTATCAAAATAATTTTAATTATAAACTTCATATCTCGCACAAAAATTATTAGTTACCAAAAAAATGACAACTGACTTTTCATTTTAAAATTAAGAATACTATAATAATGAAACATAAAAATTACGTAAGATAGTGGGAAAGGGGTGGGGGTGAGGGGCTATGATGGAAAGTCTTACGATCCCTTGCGAGAGGTGAGTGGGGTCGATTTTGTTTTAAGCCTTGCGTAATTAAAGGGCGTCCCCTTATTAAGGCGGACAAAGTTTTTTTCAACACTCGAACAATAGTTCTAAAAGTGGCCGTTGTTTATGTTTGCTAATACAACACGAAAGGTCCATCTCGTAAACTTTGAAGTGCTGCTATTGAGAGCATGAAAAAGATTTGTAAATAACCATTCTCTAGGTTTTACCGCGTCCCTTTGTTTTTTATTTGTTCTCTTATATAGTTCTTCTTTGTTCACGTTTCCCTTCCACCAAACGAAAAGAAATAAGGCAGTTAGTTATTTCTTGCTGCCGTGTTTTAATGGGCGGCTGGTTTTAGATCATCCAATATTCTCCGGGACATTTACTGGGTTTGTCATAAACAATATTTATATCTGGTCACAAGCTTGAGTAGACTATGAATGGGCCATAAAATGGTTGACACTTTCAAGTAGTTTAAAGTTATTGCTATTTTTAATTTTATTTTTTAACAGACTAGTTATGGAAGAACCACAGTTCGCTCTTTTATAGTCGTATCGCTATTAAAAGAATCTCTGAAACACTTGAACAAAGTTGGAAAGTCTTCTTTTTTGTAGTCACAATTCAAAAAGATACATCTGCAGGTCTTCTTCTTGTGAGGAAGTGCAGGATAAGTACAGAGGAATGTTGACAAAATTAGTTAGTCTACGTTAGTTTTTAATTTACTCTTAAAGTTTCTTCGAAAAGCGCTTTGACTATATTCAGAGACTACAAGCGCTGCTCTTCTGGTCTGTTTTAATCTTTTTAAGAAAACAACCAAAATACTTTTAAACCCATGAGTCGGGTGAAGGGGGTGGGTGCTTTGAGCTGTGTTTGTGTTAACATAGTTTGTGTCTCGATTACGATCAACGCTTCACTTTCACGTTACGTAAACATAATTTTTTTAAACTTGTGTGTGATCAGAATTCGCGTAACGTAACAACTCAAGCAAATATACACAATGGATTTGGACTATTTAGAAAAAATAATCGCTAAATTGAAACCGAAACATTGAGGGCTGTAGGTAGCGAGTACTAGCAATAGAAGTTGTGTTTCCAAACTGTAAAGTTAAATACTTTAACTATATAAAATACTATTGGTGTTTTATTCAAGTAACTCTCGTTCTTTCATGGTTGTCTGTTTTTAAAATAAATTACTTTTAATTTGATTTAACCAAAAATGTTAGGTGTTTTAAATGTACACTTAAAACTTACATTCAAAAGTTTCTGCTGGCTGATTCACGGTTCAAAATAAATGCAGTTGGATAGTTGAGAATTGCGATATGAGTTTATATAAACATACCGAAACCACAGCGTAGGTTTATATTGTTCAGAGTTTTACATCACTCTCGTGATAAGAAAAATATTATCCTCCATTGTTTCAGTTATCAGAAAACATCGTTAAAAGTTTATGTTTTCCTGCGTAATTGTTTTGTTTGTGTCTGTTGATTTCATGCACGTGTTAGGTCTTGGCGGACCACTACAATAATAACAGGCTATAACAACTGTCGGTCGGTTATTACTATTTTTGTATTTGACTTTCATATATGGTCGCGCGCCATTTCAAACTGACAAGGGAGCGCAACCGCATACAGCGTTGCCAGACTTCTGTTCGAACTTCGAACACATCTCAAATTTTTAATTGGGAAGAATACGATGCAGTGATGTCATACTTTTAAAAGAGATTCCTTTCAATTTAAAATGACGTATAATATGGATCAAAATGAAATACCCTAGTGCATACTTCAGTAATTAACTATGACTTATTTTTTAAAGTAACTATAGCTCATTGCTCTATTTTTACTATAAAATTAAATTGTTACTTCAAAACAATATCATTTTAAAAAGCCTTATGGCAATTTTCTTGAATTCTCAATGTTGCATTATAACAACAGGAAGTACAATTTGGTAATTTAAAAAGCGGGTGCAGTTCCATAAAGAAGTATTGGGTTATGAGAAATTATTTTTTAGACTTATTGTATGTAGTTTCTATTTTTACGAGTTAAGATTTAATATATTTCCATTTGCAACAAACCCAATGTTAAAATGATCAACAGCTTCACATAAGTGTGCCTTAAGGTGGGGTGCTAGTGAGCGCCAGTTTAGTGGATTAAATTTGCAGTTTTTATAGCATAAACATTTTTTTGGCAAAAATAGATCAAATATTTCTTCTATAGAAACATAGAGTTTAGCTTTCTGCACAAGCTAATCTCTAGAGTTCTTGAATATCTGTCATGAGCATAGCGGCATTTGTTGACAAACTTCTTAAATGAAGAGAGAAAGTTGTCATTAAATTCCAGGACACCCTTGACAGATATTCAAGAACTGTTGAGATTAGCATGTTCGGAAAACTAAACTTTATGTTTCTATAGAAGAAATATTTGATTTATTTTGGCCAAATAAATGTTAATGCTATAAAAACTTCGAAAATACTGCCCTAAACTCACGCTCACTAGCATCCCATCTTAAATAGCTGAGCTAGTTACTTTTTATTTGTAGAACTAAGAGGCCCCACGAACCCCAAATTCAATGTAAGTACATGGATGTTCAAACGTATTGATCAGAAATAAATACAAGCTTGCTCCCCAAAAATACTTACTGACAAATTAAAGCGTTTCTCTTTTTAATTTTTTGATTGTTTGTTCTAATTTAAAAAAAGATGAAAAAAAATTGCAAACTGACAGAAATCCTTAACAATTTCTCAGCGTATCCTAAACTACTTTTCCATAAATAATAGAGTTACGGAGCCAAGCGCTGCCTGATGACTGTATCGTTACAACACAAAATATTTAGATATTTGAAGAGTAAGACTAACATGTTCATGGTGTTGGGACCCAACTCATCAAAGTCGGTTTGGAAAGGGAACAAATCGGGATCCTAGCTATTGGCCTCTTTTCCTCGCACACTGAAACTTATTTCCTCTTCCTTGTTTATTGTTTATAAACAAACCCATCCGTTCATGCTGCGCTCGACAGTGACAGCTGTAGAATATAAACACGAATTACAAACTAACCTAACCTAGGGCAACAACACCTGACGAACCAATGTGAATGCTCTGCGGACAGGGGTATATCCCCCTAAATGGTCAGGTGACCAGACGAAAATAATAATTTGGAATTTTGCCGAAATAAACACATCTGGGTGGATCAACGGAAAGGGTGGCACTAAAAGATCCAAAGAACGGACAGGGGTTTATAAATAGAGGAAGATTCAGATTGAGGTATTGCAAAGATTTTTAAGGGTAGCCGGCAGTGTCATCTCTAACGTCCCGGTGGCCTTGGTTCTGATCCTGACAGATTTAGATCTAAATGGTGAGGTGTTCGAGCTCCAGGTAGTTTCACGTTCCTTGCCAACGGTTTGATTTCAATGAAAGTTAACATGAAGTAATAAATATTTAGCATTATATTATTCCACACTTTGGTCCTGGTTACTAAAGAGTGCATGTACTATATAATGGAGGCTGAGTTGGAGTACACGTCCGATCTATATGGTGGTGTGATCAAGAGTGTTTCTACAATGGCTGCCATCAGAGTTTGTTGCAACCCTCACCGCATCCCCTTGGACGATTTACCTTCTTAGTAAGAAATCGGTCAATTTCACTGTCAACTCGGGTTCTGGGAGATATTTTTACAATCTGTTCTGTTCTTTACTGATATTTTTAAGGATAGTAAATACTAAAACAAACTATATTAATGTAACCTTATTTTAGAAAGTTAGACCAAGTGACGTTCCAGCATGTATTTCACTAAAACTCATAAATCCTGCAAAAGTTAACATGAAATATATGTTATGATTCCCATCATTGCGTCTAATCAAGTCATGGCTGAGGACAACTTTGGTGGAAAGAAAACATGTTGTCTTGGTTCTAATCAAGACATGGCTGTGGACAGTTCTGGTGGAAAGAAAACATGTTGTCTTGGTTCTAATCAAGACATGGCTGTGGACAACTCTGGTGGAAAGAAAACATGTTGTCTTGGTTCTAATCAAGACATGGCTGTGGACAACTCTGGTGGAAAGAAAACATGTTGTCTTG
>CABFWB010003778.1:0-25134 GCA_902151455.1 Timema bartmani | reverse complement strand
GGACAGTTCTGGTGGAAAGAAGACATGTTGTCTTGGTTCTAATCAAGACATGGCTGTGGACAGTTCTGGTGGAAAGAAAACATGTTGTCTTGGTTCTAATCAAGACATGGCTGTGGACAGTTCTGGTGGAAAGAAGACATGTTGTCTTGGCTCTTCTGTATGTCCACAATAATATAATTTTAAACCCACAGCAAGTAATTGAGCGGTTTGCCAAAAATAGCAAACACACAATGATCATGTAAATACTAATGTGTAGCATACATTTAAGAACTATAAATAACGATCGGTTTTATTTATATTTATTTCTATCTTACTTCCATTAGTCCTGGCATACTCCATATCTCAGACCCCAAAGTAAGAGTCTCCCCTGGATCCGGCCCTGGGCTACATAATGTCAAGAGATGTGGCAACAATGTTTCCAAGCGTGTAAGCTTCAGAGATGTGGCAAATAAAAACTATCTTGAAATATTCTGCACAATTAACTAAAGAGTTTCCTGTAGTTGAAGCGTGACACATTAAAAATGTATAAAACTCCGAGCTGACGATAGAGAGATTGCAGTGGAGGAAGAACTAGAAACATTCTGGATCATGCGTAGAGAAGTTGGGACCAAATAGATTGGTTAATAGAGGAGAGGAGTCCCCAAGTATGAATCTGCCCCATCATACCAACAGGCCACTTCGCAATATCTCTTAAAAGTCCAATTTTTGCAGTAAGGGGCATTGAGACATTCACTTTGTCTCGGAAACCAAAGACTCTTTTATCGTCAATTGTTGTTTAGTCTAGAGCAGGGGTGGGTGTGCGTACGGAGCCCCGCGATTTGTGGGGCCCAACCCCTAGCTTCGTTGACAAAAGAAGGGAGAACAAGTTGTGGTGGGAAATGTTTGCTTGCGCGCTCGTGTAGTGGTCATCCTGTATAGCAAATATTGTCAGAGAGTGAAAACCAATAAACACATAATCATGGGGTTTGATTTATTGGACGAGTGAAGCGAGTTCTCCGTTTAACTCCACCGATTAACATTTGTGTGTGTGTGTGTGTGTTTGTGTGTAATAAACAATGGGAGAAGGTATCGACTACTGTAGTAATTAGGGAGAGACTCAGTACAGGCTAGGCTGTAGAGTTGAGCTTACCACCTACAGCCAACTCACACTGCTGTCACGTCTCAACACTCGTTCCAGTTAGTACGCATATGTTGTACTGATTGTGCTAATATATTAAGAGGCTAAGAAGGTGGAATTTAGAGGAAGTGTATCTGCACTTACGTGGAAAGAAAGTGAAAAATAATTGAGTATAAAACCCCTTAAGTTCACCGGACCGAGATTCGAACCTTGATCTATACCTTCATCGGATGTCTGCCACCGCTCCCATTGTTTCCTCCCAAGATGTCTGCAACAAACAATAATAATGACAATAATAATCATAATAATTCAATTATAATTAATGGAGTAGGCCTAGTAACCAACCTTTAACAAGATGGCGTCCCGTATTTGTGTTTTGAGAAAATGGTCACCCGACCTATGACGCAACTCACCATTTCTAGGAAACTGGACTCTCTCTTTCAGCAGAAACTCCATATCTAACGTTGAAAAAGAGATAGGCCAAATCTAAAATAGTTGCGTTAAGGCAGTTATTCATAAAATAGGCCAAAACCAACAAATTAGGCAGTCATAGGCACAGTAAAATCAACACATTGTACTCGTAATAACATGAAATACCCAAACTTAACTCGACTGGCAATGTTTTACGATCAAGAACAAGAAGAGGCAAATAGCCAAAATCCGGTGCCTAGTAATAAATTATTTTGGAGAGTTAACCGGGTGGGAGGAGGGAGGCTGATAACTTGAGAGCCCGGACCCTCCAAGACCATCTCGGGTTCTAAAGCAATAAAAAGACCAGGTCATGTGACCAGACAAAACACTCACTTCCCAACGTCATAAACAGCTAACAGAGAAAAAAAAACACATCTCATATTTACAAACGTTTCGTATTTCTACACCACAATACCAACACTTCTTGGAAAAAAATAAAAATAGCCAACTGTACAGATTGATTCAACAGTCTCCATGCGTAGCAAATAACGTGCTTATGTTTGTTTCTTGCAGGTAGCGTGTGACTATGCCCTATCTAAAGACGAACGAACATAGCATAGAGATTATCCTCCGGGGTTGTTCTTGAAACAGTAGCCATAGTGTACTCCGTCAAGGTCAGATTGTTGCAAACGAAAGGTACCGTAACCCTTTTCTCTTAAATATTGGAATGAATGATTTAAATGTTTTATAGATTTACCCCACTAACACAATTCTGACAATGTTTGTAAAACTATTTTAAGAAGCAGAGTAGTAACCGGGCAGTAATGGGCCCGTGGCAAAACTTTCATGGTGACCCCCCTCCCCCCCACCCCAAACTTTCATTGCGACCCCTCCCGAGATAATAAAATCGTCACATCAACAACGTATATATGATAAACACAATGGCGCCTGGCGTGTACAATATTCGAAGAAAAGGATAAACTCTCCTGCGCATGCGTTAGTAGATCACAACAATGCGCCACACAATCTGTTTTTGTTTTACAAATTATCCAAAACCGTGCGGTATTTAGCAACGTTTCGAACATTTACAATAATTATCCTCGAAATGGTTATAGAAACAGATGTGCGAAAACAATACTAAGTTAGAGATCCAGGTTCAATTCGGGTTGGGCGTATTACGAGTGGTTTATCCAAAATGGGTCTCCACTCTCCCTCCACGCAAGTGTGGGTACACTTCCTAGTCCCTAAAACCATTAGCATAATTAGTTCATAAACGTAAAACTCGAACGGTTAGTAATATGCGGTGCTAAAAAAAATACACAGCTCGAGCAACAATGTAAGCTAATATTGATTACTTATTGTTTTATTGTCCTTTCATTGTAGATTCTATTTTCAAATCTGGTTTGGATATTGGAACGTACATGTATATGAACGGGATTTTTATAGTAAAACCACGCAAATACAATGTTTCCGTCGTTATTATATTTATTTCTGAAAGGTTAAGAAGTCTTAGTAAATAAATAAAAATTAAAATGTTTGAAAGCAAGAAAGCAAATATTCGTGAATGCGCACCTTTGAAAGTACGCCAGCGTTGCCAACTGTACGGTCTAGATACTACTTGAATTATAGTTTCAGCACCCGTACACTTCAATATTGGGATATTTCCTAAAAGTAGTATCCCAGGGCTTTGCTACAGAGCAACAAAACAATGCACAAATTATTACTATATTATAAGAATCGTTAGATTGATCAATATTGTGGACTTGTTTAATAAGCGACCGCCTGCTTTGTCATCCAGCCGGACAAAATACAATCTCGTGAACTATCGTTAGAGAGTTGGCAGCCCTGAGCCAAACACAACACAATAGCATTTGAGTAGCGAGTGTGGTTCGAAGAACATGGCGAGGTGGGAAGGCTAAACAGTGAGTAAGTTTATATCTGATTAATTTGTGTTAAGAGTTAAGACATATAAAGTAAACATACATGAAAACAACTTGCAGGCGTGTTGTGATATTAACTATTTCTCCTCACCGGAGGAAACTGCGTCACACGTAATATTGTGAACCTACAATAGCACATTCGAATGTTTGAATTGTTGACTAGTGATAAACATTGTTCATCTCTTTAGTTTATATTTTTAAGAGTAATAATTTAATAACTTTTTCACATAGTAATTTGATTCTATTTAACTGGCGTTTTGTGAGCCTTAAAATGAGTGTTTGGAAAAGAGGGGTTGGTGGAATGCATACTTGTTGGAATGTGGTGACGTGGCCAATCCCTGGTCTTTGGTTGAAAGGCGGTAGTGGAGGGTGCGGGGAGGCAACTCAAGCATCAAGACCAGTGGCAATGTTTTACCTTCATCCATCACTCTTTCGGAACAGCATTAATATTGTGATATCAATGTTAGATGTTGGGTGACCTGGCGGTCTGTGCTGAGGGTCCGGGGTTCAATTCTCGATCCCGGCACAGATTTATCTGATTGCCAAACCCTTCCTTCACCTCTGACAAGACGTGTANAACTAGACAGTATTCCGCCCCTATCCCTGAACTCTGGAACTAGACAGTATTCCGCCCCTATCCCTGAACTCTGGAATTATACAGTGTCCGGCCCCTCTCCCTGAACTCTGGAACTATACAGTATCTGGCCCCTATCCTTGAACTTTGGAACTATACAGTATCCGGCCCCTATTACTGCACTCTGGAACTAGACAGTATCTGGCCCCTATCCCTGAACTTGGGAACTATACAGTATCCGGCCCCTATCCTTGAACTCTGAAACTATACAGTATCCGGCCCCTATCCTTGAACTCTGGAACTATACAGTATCCGGCCTCTATCCCTGAACTCTGGAACTAGACAGTATTCCGCCCCTATCCCTGAACTCTGGAACTAGACAGTATTCCGCCCCTATCCCTGAACTCTGGAATTATACAGTGTCCGGCCCCTCTCCCTGAACTCTGGAACTATACAGTATCTGGCCCCTATCCTTGAACTTTGGAACTATACAGTATCCGGCCCCTATTACTGCACTCTGGAACTAGACAGTATCTGGCCCCTATCCCTGAACTTGGGAACTAGACAGTATCTGGCCCCTATCCTTGAACTTTGGAACTATTCAGTATCCACCCCCATTCCCCAAACTCTGGAACTATACAGTATCCGTCCCCTATCCCCCGAACTTGGGAACTATACAGTATCTGTCTTCTAACCCTGAACTTGGGAACCAGACAGTATCCGTCCCCTATCCCTGAACTTGGGAACTAGACAGTATCCGGCCCCTATCCCTGAACTTGGGAAATATACAGTATCCAGCCTCTATCCTTGAACTCTGGAACTAGACAGTATTCCGCCCCTATCCCTGAGCTCGGGAACTATACAGTATCCGGCCCCTATCCCTGAACTTAGGAACTAGACAATATCCGTCCCTTATCCCTGAACTTGGGAACTAGACAGTATCCGGCCCCTATCCCTGAACTTGGGAACTAAACAGTATCCGGCCCCTATCCCTGAACTCGGGAACTAGTATCCGGCCCCTATCCTTGAACTCTGGAACTATACAGTATCCGTCCCTATCCCTGAACTCTGAAACTATACAGTGTCCGGCCCCTCTCCCTGAACTCTGGAACTATACAGTATCTGGCCCCTCTCCTTGAACTCTGGAACTATACAGTATCTGGCCCCTATCCTTGAACTCTGGAACTATACAGTATCTGGCCCCTATGCCTGCACTCTGGAACTATACATTATCCGGCCCCTATCCCTGCACTCTGGAACTATACAGTATCAGGCTCCTATCCCTGCACTCTGGAATTATACATTATCGGGCCCTATCCCAGAACTTGGGAACTAGACAATATCCGGCCCCTATCCCTGAACTTTGGAACTAGACAGTATCCGGCCCCTATCCCTGAACTATGGAACTAGACAGTCTGTAAGCGGGGCAAGGGGTGGGGGAGATAACTATTCAAAAATGAATTTTTGTTTCCAGGGGCTTGGCCTAGCAATCAGAAGAGGGGTCCAGGAGTTTTTTAGGCCTACTTGCAATTGTTTGGAAAGGGGGTAAGCTAATGGCTGAATAGGAGGGGACTATTTCCAGAGGGCACCTCTCAATTTGGCCGCCACCGAGTAGTAGCAGTGTTTGTGAGATCTTTAGTAGGTAGGCTGGGGTTCCACTCCCCAACCGACCACAACATACATCATACTGATGGTAAATACTAACATCTTGTTTTTATGTGGAGCGAGACAGAAACAAGGTAACATCAATACACAGCTCATTTATATTTTAGCCAGAGGTCAAGGGTTTGATTCTTGTGAGCAGGTGTCGTATTTAAATTAATTCCAAGTGAACTCTAGTGGCCTTTCTTGTACTGTTATCAGTTGGAGAGACTAATAATACTTCCTACTGCAATTGGAGAGACTAATTATACTTCCTATTGCGATTGGAGAGACTAATTTTACTTCCTACTGCAATTGGAGAGACTAATTATACTTCCTACTGCAATTGGAGAGACTAATTTTACTTCCTACTGCAATTGGAGAGACTAATTATACTTCCTACTGCAATTGGAGAGACTAATTATACTTCCTACTGCAATTGGAGAGACTAATTATACTTCCTACTGCAATTGGAGAGACTAATTATACTTCCTACTGCAATTGGAGAGACTAATTATACTTCCTACTGCAATTGGAGAGACTAATTATACTTCCTACTGCAATTGGAGAGACTAATTATACTTCCTACTGCAATTGGAGAGACTAATTATACTTCCTACTGCAATTGGAGAGACTAATTATACTTCCTACTGCAATTGGAGAGACTAATTATACTTCCTACTGCAATTGGAGAGACTAATTATACTTCCTACTGCAATTGGAGAGACTAATTATACTTCCTACTGCAATTGGAGAGACTAATTATACTTCCTACTGCAATTGGAGAGACTAATTATACTTCCTACTGCAATTGGAGAGACTAATTATACTTCCTACTGCAATTGGCTGCCTCGGCCTAATATCTGGTACGGATGTTGAGAACACACATCACCTCGTAGAGCAGGGCTTCTTAAAAACTCTTTGAGCCACTCGTGACCCCTTTTCTATTTTTACGTGACCCAGGGTGTATAAGTATATAAAATTGGTATAAAAATCAAACATTTATATGGTATGTGGTATATTTTACCATTTACTAAGAACGAAAGCCAATTTGCATTCTAATGAGATGGCCATGCTTGTTTATTTTTACATAAGGAATTAAATCTTGGCTGAATATTTGATACCACAGGCCGTGGAGCATCTTCAACGTTTTTCAGAGTGGATCGATATTTTGATTTAATCCTGTGGCACTGAGAATGTCACTTGGCATAGATACATTGTACAAAACGGAAGAAGCATGTTTAGGGCCATTTAAGAAATTGTTGGAAATTCTTTCCTAATCCCAAGCAAAAATTCATTTAACGATATTTTTAGGAAACTCTAGTTTTAAACCTGTGTCGCTTGATAGCTAGGCAAATTCTTCTTGAACTTTTAATGGCAGAAGACTGACGTTTTTAGATTTCTATTGAGAATGGTTTATGAACCCAACTTAGTTTTTTACAACCAAAATTTGAAGGGAATTATTTCTGAAAGTGTGTCTCTAAGGCACTCCAGATGCTCAATCATAACTCATACAATTAAATGTTTAGGAAGGTTATTTTCAATTATAAAATCATCTGTAGCTGCAAACATTTCTAAAGAACCATTTTCCACCTTATTCTTCCTTCCATATGTTAAACTTTTTTTAGTAAAACCTTCAAGTCTATCTTTTAACACAAATATATTACAATTTGTTGTGTTTAGAACCAAGGTTGCGGCGAATTAGTACAATGTAACACGGGCGTGCGCTGACAGAAACACCTCGGATTCATTACACGTTTGATCTTTGGTCGCAAACCTCGCAGGCTCCTGGTACCTCTGTTTCTAATGGCGCACTTAGATATTAATATAACATTTTCTCATGTTAGGATCAACTTGTTCAATTTCGTCGGTATTACCAGTCTCGACTTTGGTGATTGACGTCCATTATATTTGCATGTTCAAAGTGCGCCACGAGAGTTTGTAGTTCCCCAATAATGTTAATTGGCTTCATAGATATTTGTATTTTGATATTTGGTCCAACATTAGTTTAGATCTTAGGTACTAATTGTTCTTTGGGAGCATTCCACTGTCTCGTACGAGACATTCGCATAACATTTTCAAACATAAATTACTGTATAAATTGTAAAATAGAAACAATTTAGATTATTTAGATAGCTGTATGTATTTATAATATAAAAAACAAATTAGTTGATGTTTTGAAAAAATTATATTACATTTGATATTATTATTATTATGTTTATTATTATTATTATAAATTATTACACTGTCTTGTGTGGGACACAAAAAGTCAACCACACTTTAAAAGTCATTCAGAAATCCAATATTTTCTGCTCTCATGAAAATGAAATAATAATACTCTATTTTTTCCTTGACTACAGACACATTAGTCTTTCGCCTGAAATTGATTTTATATGAAGTATTGAATATATATGTATAGGCCTAGTATATATTTTTTATTCCTGTCACGTTTGGAACATTGTCTGATGACATCAAGTAAAAGTTGCCTTTATTGTAATTAAATAAGTATAAATTAGTTAAATGGCATTTTACATTATAAGACACATACACATTACACACAGATATAGATCTTCCCGTGCATAAGAACCTTTCTAAAAACTTTTTTTTAAAAACAACTCTGCTCTCAACTACATCTGGAGGCAATATCTTGCGAATTATGTCTCTAGGTGTGTAACAAATAGAATCAGGAACAAGTTTTTACCAGCCTTCATCATAACAGATACTTCGATTTCCTCAGTTGAATTAACTTTTGTAACTTCACCAGGAGATATAACACCATCATAAGACATTAGACACCAATCACCTTGGACAAATCTAGTTAATTTAGAGAACCTAGGCAAAGTAAATGTGTCCTCAACTCCTGGTTTCATTAAGGCATTCTTCTTGAAAATACATAACCCGTTGCTATTGCAGTGAAAGTAGTGTTATGACGCAATTACAGGCACATATCCACATTCTCCCAACTTTTTTTATGTTCAATAAAGTCATTAATATCTCCCTTCGTATACATCACATGTGTTGCTGGGATAAGTTTATCTACAAGTTCGAGAACATTTTGAGCACTTTGCACAAGAATCTCTTTTCCTTGGTTCATCATTTTTTTGTCGTACAAAGCGCTTTGCATTACCACCAACAACATCTATGACTCCTTTACCATGAGAAGTTGCAAAGTACTTCCAAGTAAATGTCTCTTTATATAATTGAGAAAATAATTTAAGTGCTTTTACCATGTATTTATGATGGACCATCACTCCAAATCATTTCTTCTTCAACCAGATCAACATTACCATTCATATGCAACTCTTCATATAATTTGCTCAACATAGCAAACACAGTGTTTTTATCTTTATGTTGTTTTTCTGAGAGAAATGTTTTACAGGTACTATTTAAGAAAGTTGCTGCTGCGAACAAAGTCGCACTTGCTCTGGACCAAAGAGCACTTTTTATTTCTTTGTGGGTAACCATTTTCTCGTGCAACTCGGCCAAGGCTGTAGCCAGGGAGGGGTTTTTGGGGGTTCAAACCCCCCGCGAAATTTTATGAACAAAATATATATGGCTTTATTTATGGTTCAAACAATATTAAAATCAAGATACAAATACAAATTAGGGGGCTGTGTTACCATAAAAACCCACTTCAGAGAGCTTCTAGAACTGTTTATCATTTATAATTTTTTTCTAGCTTCCAGCAATTGGGGGATGTGCCCACAAAACCCCCCCTGAAATTATTGGCTGGCTACGGCCTTGAACTCGGCCGCACACCATTCTTGTAAAGCTAAGAAAATTTGACCTTGATCATTCTTTCCCCTTGCTTCCATGATTTCGTGGTACTAGGATCTAATTTTAGTTTTAGTTTTCTACAATTAGAGCAAGTTTCACAGGTATTGTGCCAGCAATGTGATGTGCTACTACTGTCCAAAGCTCATAATAAGGCATCTTCAAACCCTTCAGCGATAACATTACATTTTCATGCACTATACATTTCCATTGGTCTGCAGGAGTATCTTAATAAAATAACATTTGGTGGTCTTAAACCACAAAATTCAGAAAAACCCAACTCAAAATCAGGGTTATTGATCTTTTCTGAAAATATCGTATGCCTCTTTTAGAAACATTGTCATGTAATGCTGCACTGCACTTCCTTTTTCCAGAGTTCCATACTGTGACATAATATCGGGACAAAAATAAAAAAAATTATTACGATAGTCAAATCCCCTTTACTAGTACCAGAGTGATGTATATTTATTTCCATTTTCATTGTTAGATTTATTCCAATTCGTTTCGCTACACCTCTCACAACTGCTCCTTGTTTAGTAGGTGACGGTGGAAGTGGGCGCACAGTTTTCCAGACTGCTTTGCCATACGTTTGTTTGCTATTATATGGACTTACAGGAAATACTCAACTTGTAGATGAAGCTTGTAACAGGAAATATTTCAACTTGTAGATGAAGCTTGTGACAGGAAATACTCAACTTGTAGATGAAGCGTGTGACAGGAAATACTCAACTTGTAGATGAAGCATGTGACAGGAAATACTCAACTTGTATATGAAGCTTGTGACAGGAAATACTCAACTTGTAGATGAAGCGTGTGGCAGGAAATACTCAACTTGTAGATGAAGCGTGTGACAGGAAATACTCAACTTGTAGGTGAAGCTTGTGACAGGAAATATTCAACTTGTAGATGAAGCTTGTGACAGGAAATACTCAACTTGTAGATGAAGCTTGTGACAGGAAATATTCAACTTGTAGATGAAGCTTGTGACAGGAAATATTCAACTTGTAGATGAAGCTTGTGACAGGAAATACTCAACTTGTAGGTGAAGCTTGTGACAGGAAATACTCAACTTGTAGGTGAAGCTTGTGACAGAGAAGAATCACCAGTAAGTGATTTGTTGGCCCTCTGCAATCTTTTTATGTACCTTTCATATATTTTTAAATCACTTTTTTGCTTCGTTGTCAAAACAACCTTTTTATGCTTGGGTAGATTTTGTGTTTGAATCTGCTCATCCATAATTGAAGCTAAGACAAAAAAGAAATTTAATCAATAGGCCTACTATAATCATACCAAATTAAGAAATAGTCTTTCCTAATAGAATAAATTATTTACATTGTAGGCCCATGTTTAAGTTAATTAACTAGTTTAAAGGCCAAACATTACCACTTATGATAGGATGTATATTCATACATATTATGTTAAACTAATTTGATCAGTGCTGAGATTTGTAATTATTACATAAAAATAAGTTTTAAAGGATTAGCACACATTGGCTAAAGTAATTTAAACACAATGTCACACACGTGACATCACGTATGGGACATAGACTTTTGTATTAATTATTTGAAAACTGGTCATATTTAAAATCTCCAAGTAACCAGGAGGTGTGTTATTTAAATCAATACAATTATAAAATGCAAAAAAAGTATCTTAGTAGTAAAACTAAAAATATAACCTTACTGTCACATATGGGACATAATTACCATTGATACAAAAAAAATTCAAAATTATGTAATAGGTCCAAGTATTTTTCTATAAATAGTACAAATACTTAATACAGATTCACTTACCGTAGGCCTATCTTTAAAAAAATACAAAATCAAAACTGTATTCCAACAAATAGTGATAAGTCACCTTCAAAATGCAGACATTTTACTGAAAAATCTTCGGGTTTTGGAGGGAAACTTCAAGATGCAGTGTTGACAACTTTATAACATAAATTTTCAATATCATTCATTAAAATTAAATATTTACAGGTTATAGAAACAAATAAAAACATATTTAATTTTTTTTTAGTTTTAAAATGTACACATTTGCTCAATTTTCTTATGGAATGCTCCGTTGTTGGAATAACCTACATGTCTTCTTAACAGTGTTTGGATTCTTATAAAACTATTAGTTACAGATTCTGCCGGCATTTATATTTTGATGATCTAATTTCTAAGAAGGTATCCTACATACTCCCAAAGGTTGGAATAATTTCTGATACATTCGTTGTCTTTTGTAACCTTCAAAGAGTTCTGGGAGCGCCTTCAAAAGTTCTTGATCCTTTAATCTATAAGTTATTTTAATTCATTTATTGTTCTGTAAAAATAATCAGATCCCAATCATCTATATAGACCTGAGATTCCACTTTTGAACCATTTTAAAACTGTTAAGGCTCTCTGTAGAATTTAGACAAGCCATTGCCCAAGCCGAGTACCATTGAGAGTTATTTTTTATTTGAATTTCAGGATTGAGGCTAAGTTTCTTAAATGATCAAACCGGTTTTTTTTTAAATTTATTTAGCAGCGCGTCTTACTACCTGTTTGGGTTATACACTTAAGTACTAATTATGCTAATGGGCTAGGAATTGTGAAGGTTGAATTTAAAGGAAGTGAACCTCAATGTGCGTGGAGGGAGAGTGGAAAACCTATCTTCAGAAGTCACTTTGTTCTTCTTCTATAAAGTTTTCTCATTCTTCAATATCTGTGAAAAAGGACATTTTCACCGAAACTTGTCACTTGTATGATGTCATATCATCAACATGGAACTTTCTGTTGAAGCACAAAGCAGATCATACAACTTGGATGGATCACGGTCAACATTCAGGTTATTTGTTGGTTGATGAAACCAAACAATAGACTGCTTTCTAGTTAAAAGAATGTTGTAAAATCATATTTTAAGTACAAATACAAGCTACACCATAGTGAAATGATGCAAGGTAGCAGTATTACCTTGACAGATTACACTATGACCATATCATAAAAGTAGGTCCTGGATTTTTATGACATGTCATGTTTTTGTTTATTTTTTAAACATCACAGACAATGCTCCTTATGTCCAGTAGATAAATTCTCTTATTGTTCTTCTCGGTTTGGAAACCTATTTTTGTGAGTCATATTTATCAGTTTTTGTCATTTTATATTTTAGTGTAATATTTTCTTGATTTACATTATTTTTGAGTTATTTTTAAGCATTTATATTGAATTAATATATATATTAGGGTGCTATGGTGAAAAAAAATTAGCGCAGGCAAAGTGCACATGATTTTTTATTCCTTTTGATAATAAAATCATTCCTGATTATTATTATTATTATTATTATTATTATTATTATTATTATTATTATTATTACCTGATTATTATTATTATTATTATTAGCACCGCGTCTTACTACCCGTTCGGGTTATACGCACTTACGCTAATGTGTAATGGTAGGGTGATTGTGAGATGAAATGGAGGACAGCTACAGTTTAACGTGGGATCCGAACCACGGTGGAGGCCTGGCATTCCACACATTCACAAGTTGTGATTAATACACGTCTTGTCAGAGGTGAAGGAAGGGTTTGGCAATCAGATAAATCTGTGCCGGGACCGAGGATTGAAGTTTGACACCTTACCCCTAGACCACCAGGTCACCCATTCATTCCTGATAAATATGAACTTAACTGGATGCTTTTCAGAACTGCCTCAAGCGTGGTTATATGTGATTCGCTCAATCTTACACAAGAAGACTACAAAAAAAAAACTCTGGGAATTAACACTGCTTTTCCTAGACTGGGTTCAAACTCCGGGTAAATTTCACCACATCTGTAGGATGGCAAAACTAATATATTAATCTCTTCCGAAAACAATTCAAACTAACGGCACAAGAGAAGAAGGCTTCACTCAAATTTAATCTGTTTGTTGCTTTAGTTTATGTGAGATACTGGATAAGTTGTCCAGTTTCATNTTCACCACATCTGTAGGATGGCAAAACTAATATATTAATCTCTTCCGAAAACAATTCAAACTAACGGCACAAGAGAAGAAGGCTTCACTCAAATTTAATCTGTTTGTTGCTTTAGTTTATGTGAGATACTGGATAAGTTGTCCAGTTTCATGCGATGCTCCAGCTAATGATTTACACTTTATCAAGGCTTTGAAAAACTATAAGGAAACTTGAGAAGTAATCTCTAAAAAAAGGAACTCATTTGTGGTATCGTAGTGAAGAACTGGTGATACTTGGGCTATTTTCTGACTTATTAACTATCGAAACAAAACGAAAAATGGTAGAACAACTGAAACAAATATCAAAGGAAGAAAGAAATAGAACAACCAGTTACAATAGAAGGGAAGATATTAGTGATAACAATCTAGAACATTTTATTGGTCCTGCATCCCATTTCTTTTTTTAAGTAAGATTCTTCATTCCTGAACACAAATATAGAAGAATTGAACAATACTCCTCCATTTTAAACCGCACACACTCTTAAGGTTGTAAATGACTCTGCTGTTGTTTTGGCTACAGACTTCAATTCTTCAATTATGGAACAAGAAGAACAAAGACAGTTTCTTATTCAAGTTGTAACAATGCACTGTAAATGTTAACTAAAACAAAAAAAAGTGTATTCTTTTAGAGAAAAATTACAAATAAGTTAATTTTAAAAGCATATCAAACTATATTAAAGTTTTGCTATAGACATAAAAAAGTGTTTAAAATTTAAAAAAATACAAGTTTTTAAATACACTGCTATTATTTTTATAACAGTTTCAATTTTCCTACTGTTTAAAATGTTTAATGAAACTTAATAAAAATGTTATTATATACAAGAATTTAACAGGCGCTGAGGCAGTACTAAATTTTTTTTGTGTGGTGTCTTGTTTTCACTAAAATGAATACAAAAAGTAATGTGCACTTTAATATTTTTGACTTTAATTTTGTTGAAGCACCCTTTATGTATACTAATAAATGTTTTATAAATACATACCTACCTAATCACGCCGCTCCTTTACGAGTTAGGCTTATAATATTGTCAATTTAACTGAAGGAATATTTAATTTATTTTGGTGAAAAAAAACTGTACAAATACGAACCTCAGTTGTCATTCTCTTGCACTAGGCCACAGATTTGTGTAAGTCTGTTTCTGTTACATTCATAATATTGTTTGAATAAGCAAATAGGAAATGTATTCAAGAACTGTTGAGAACTATTTATACCACCATTTGAACAGAAACTTTTTAAATAAAGAAAGAAAGATGTCAAATTGTGCAATGCCTGTGACATAATGAACTGTTGAGATTGATATATTTATGTCCCAGGAAATATAAATATTATTGTTTGTCACCTTATTTTTGTTTTTTAGCTAAATGTTCTCGCAATGTTTTTATAAAATTACAATTAGTTGTTTGTCCATCCAAAGTCTAATATGAGCAGGATTATATCTACATTTCCAGCCGGCTTGATCCGTACATGGCTACATTTAGCAATTAGATGCGTGTCACTCACAAAAAGTACTAAAACAATTGTCTTGGAATATTATTTATATGAATTAATTGCTCATAAAATACAAATTGGAAAGGCCCCGTGTTTCCTATCCAAACCAAAATGACATCAATTTGTAGAAATGCAAGTGTGTCAACTTAGATTCATTGAATATAAAGCAAAATTTAAATTATAAACCAAGCACAATGTTCTGAAATGGCAAAGACACTCCTTGGACACAAACAGGATATTTAATAAATGTAACATATGTTTGTATATTTTAACAATTTAACTGACAAAGCACCTAATTCAGTGGCCAAACGGTCTAAGGCGTGCGTCACTCACGTGTTAGACCGGCCTGTTGATTCCCGGTCAAGTCTACTGAGGTTTGTTTTTTTCGTTAACGGTTTCCCACGCACCTTACACGCAAATTCATCCCATTAGAGTAGATTATAATAGATGCTTATAATCTGAAAAGTTAGTAAAATGCAATGATTTTTAAAAAAACTAATCAAATTTTTTTACCATTCTTTTATTAACAGGGCCCGGAAGTTGATGCCCTTAAAAACGCAAAAAAATTTCACTTAAAAATTGTGTATTAATGTTATAAAAATTTTTAAAAAAATTTGCTTAAAAAAAATGCACTTGATACCTTCAAAAATACAAAAGATGCTCTTAAAAATCAAATAATACATTTAAAACTCTGTCGATACCCATATTTTTTATCCACGTACACTGGTTCATATTTTATCTGTATTTTTCTCATAGCACAGGCTATTATAGCTTTTATGCAGAGTAGATTCGTCTGGAATAGAAAGATTTGTTTGTCTTTCTAAGACCTCGCAAATAAGGATGATTTAGTTCTCCGAGCGGAATATTGGCTGATCAACACTTCACACAGCTCTTGATTGAAATGAGATGATTTGGTTTTAGAGGTTGATGCACTTTGTAACAGCTATCTGTGAGTTAATTTGTTTGTTGCTGCCTGTTATAAACCACGCTTGTGTTTCTCACGGACCGATGCTGAGTAACAGAAATATTTTTCTCTGCTGAAACTGTTGACGCACACAATTTACAAAATAATACTTTTCCGTCTGTGGAACAGATACTTTGACTTAACTTGTTGACTAACTGTCGAGATGGTATAGTTGTGATTGTTTGACTTTCAGCATTCTGCTCACTTGGAGATAGTACGAATAGATGTTAGTACATCAACTAACTTAAGATATACAATTTCAACTGACAATAATCTTCTCAACTAACAAAACAATCGTAACTGTATGGCTGATGTAAATAAAACCTTTCCTTTCCCATCCTTGGGAAACTACAAACTTGGCAACTCTTTCTCCATCCTTTGGAAACTACAAACTTGGCAACTCTTTCTCCATCCTTTGGATTCTCCATCCTTTGGAAACTACAAACTTGGCAACTCTTTCTCCAGCATTGGGAAACTACAAACTTGGCAACTCTTTCTCCAGCATTGGGAAACTACAAACTTGGCAACTCTTTCTCCAGCATTGGGGTTTTCCATTGAAACATAAACAAGATAAGAATCTAAAAATACATGCACACTTAAGTACTGTTCTGTCAGAAAACATAATTGTTTCATGTCTGCTTGTACTAATAATAACACGAGAAAATAAATGCTCCATGTAAATAGAAATAATGAATTGGTGCATTAAAAGAATACTCGTCGTGTGCTACAATGTTAATGTAATGATTCTAAAAATTACATAAAATGCACTATGAGAGTAAAAACAAGAAAAATGCACAAAAAATGCACAATAAAAGTCATGTTTTCGATATCAAGGTGTCAAAAATGTGTTTATATAAAAGTTAGCATTGTGATTGACTTCAGAGAAAAAAGATACAATGTCATCAACTTCCGGGCCCTGCTAATAAATAACCAAAAACAGTGAGTTGGCGACACAGTTCATTACAGAAAGAATTATTTGTCCTTAGCCCGGTGATATTCTGAAACTAGGCCTATTTTGCTAGTGGATTATTGTTTTCTTGGTTTAGAGTTAGAACAAAGTTTAGTAAGCAATTTAAGAATTGTTTTTTCTGAATGTAGATTGGGGAAATTATAAATTTGAATCACGAAACGAAAGTTTTAAATAGGCTACATATTTTTTTTTACATTTATTAACTTGTTGAATAAAACATAACTCAATAGATCATATCCAGACTAAACATGAGGGTCTTAGTGGGCGCTGGGCCTACATGTCATAGCCAGACTGAACATGAGGGTCTTAGTGGGCACTGGGCCTACATGTCATATCCAGACTGAACATGAGGGTCTTAGTGGGCGCTGGGCCTACATGTCATAGCCAGACTGAACATGAGGGTCTTAGTGGGCCTACATGTTAACTAAAACCTTGCAAAACTAACATTGTGTTTAAAAAGTGCACATCAATAAAACTAGTAAAATTGTTATTTTGTAAAAATGAACAACTCTGTGGAATATTGACATTTTCTGTCGGGCAGTATTTACTGCTAAATATTAATTAGTATTGTTTTCCTACAGGTACCAAACCCAGGGTCTTCTGCCATAAGATGAATCCGAATCAATCAAAATTTGAAACGGAGCATGACAGTGACTCTGATTCAAATAATGACTCTTATTCTTCTGATCGCAAACCCCAGCGAGACGTTATGTCAACTTACCCTCAAAATAGGAATTCAATCAACGAAGAGGATGGAGAAGAATCTTCTTGCGATAAGTGGGAAGAAGAGACCTATCCTTCAGCTATGACTGATTATGTGAGGGAGCTAGTGGTAAGAAGGAGAGAGTCCGAACAGTATTCTGATCATGAATCTCCAATGCCTGAACAACTTTCAGTTCCATTGACGAATACAAGTTATCTGACTGACTATTATGAGAGGGTACAAGAATATCACCCTTCTTACACACGCTCCTCACCCGACTTACATTATGACAACTATCCAAAGGTTTGTGAAGAACCATCTCATTCTGACGATAACAATTACGTCATGTCTCCAAGTGATCCTTATGATAACTTAATATCGCAAGTAGCATATCAGTCACATCTACCTGCATTTCAAATGATGTCCACCACTCCTAACATGGCTGGTATCGGTCATGAATACACTAACAATTCTATTGTCACTTTTAAAAGTTATACTTATTGGGAAAATAAAACGCGGATATACTGTAGCGGAGTGTCTCACCCCATTTATTCACAAGACATGTATTCCCGTAGTGATAACCAACCTGATTATCCACAAAACATGTATTCCCGTAGTGATAACCAACCTGATTATCCACAAGACATGTATTCCCATAGTGATAGCCAACCTGATTATCCACAAGACATGTATTCCCATAGTGATAGCCAACCTGATTATCCACAAGACATGTATTCCCGTAGTAATAATCAACCTGATTATCCACAAGACATGTATTCCCGTAGTAATAACCAACCTGAGTATCCAAAATACATGTGTTTCCATAGTAATAACCATCTTGATGCTATGCATGATGCTATGACTCAAGACAGGGCCAATTCCCCTACAAAAAGTTGTCTCTCCGATGAGCTCAAGTCCACACCTTGTCAAAATACCTTATCTACCGATGAGTATTCCTGCAAAGATCTCTCACAATCCATGAAACATGAGGGTTGCTCAATACAGGATGATGTGAATAAACCAATGGACATCGTTGATGACGAAAACAACGTTGTCTCTATGTCTATCCCAGAAAACAAACCTGACGCAAGTATAGACATGGCTTTTAAGGTTGAGCTTGGGCTTTTGAAGGCAAAGTACGTGTGTTCACAAGACACTGATTTTGTAAAAAAGGACCCAAACGACAGTTCCAGTAGGCAAGACATATTTGAAGGAGGAAAACCCAACTCTCCACCTCCTGAAGTCATATTTGAAGGGGAGAAACCTAACTATCCACCTCCTGAAGTCATATTTGAAGGGGAAAAACCTAACTCTCCACCTTCTGGAGTCATATTTGAAGGGGAGAAACCCAACTCTCCACCTCCTGAAGACATATTTGAAGGGGGAAAACCCAACTCTCCACCTCCTGAAGTCATATTTGAAGGGGAGAAACCCAACTCTCCACCTCCTGAAGACATATTTGAAGGGGGAAAACCCAACTCTCCACCTCCTGAAGTCATATTTGAAGGGGGAAAACCCAACTCTCCACCTCCTGAAGTCATATTTGAAGGGGGAAAACCTAACTCTCCACCTTCTGGAGTCATATTTGAAGGGGAGAAACCTAACTCTCCACCTTCTGGAGTCATATTTGAAGGGGCCATTTTAAATGTGCAAACACCAACATATAAACAAACATATTTTGAAGAGAAGATTGACCAGACACTGATGGATTCATCCGCATCTCCATCCACAGTTAATAATGAGATTTTACCGCCGAGTGAATTTGTTGACGTAAAAACTGCTCTAACTCCCATTGAGATGGCTGGATGAGAGTTGTAAGTACCATGAAAACATGACAACTACTGACCAATCTTTGCTATACAATAGAGATGACAAGTCTGATATTAAACCTATCATGTGTGTGGATGAGAAGCCAAGGCCGCTTAGGAAATATGTTAAAAAGAAGCTGATAGAAACACCTGAAGTTACTGAATACAGGTAAGTGTCCGCTTGATACTTGTATTAGCTGGTTATGGATTGAAACGTTTCACCTTGCACAACAATACACTGGAATAATTGTAGTAATACCTTACACTATTGTGTTTTATTATAGCACCAACCCGATGGATTCAAATTCATTTATACACCATACCGCCTTTCAGCTTGGCGTGTCCATATTATATAACATCTTAACTGGTGTTTAGTGCTTAGAGGTGTTGGCACAACGACAAATGTGCAACATGTAGCAATTGCATAGCTTCCACCTCAAGTTCAATGTTGCAACATGCAAGTACTTGAATTAGAAAACTAATGCCCTGAAATCGAACAATACACTATTTACAAATACCAGAATCTCTGACAAAGTTTGTTTACATAACAATTTCCCAGGATAACTGTACAAGCATATCAGCCTCAATGAATTGTATATAAGTATTATTTAAAACAAACCATTGACACAGTATTATTTGCCCCCATCCCAAAATACAGGATTGTTTGTATCTTTGTCCAAGGCCTCATGCCTTCATGACTAGTACACATGTGTGATATGGGAGTAACCTTCAGCCGCCCAGTCTTATACCTAGCAATTTAGTGGGGACTGACAACCTGATCCCTCTTAAAACTCAATACCCGCCTCGGTGGCGTAATTGGCTAACGCGCTAGTCGTGTTGAGCTCGACCGCCGAGGACGGGGAGATCGAGGTTCGAATCTCGGTCGGGTGAACTGGGGGTGGTTTTTTCTAAATGTTTTTCCACTCTCCCTCCACGCAAATGCGGGTTCACTTCCTCTAAATTCAACCTTCCCAATTCCTAATCCATTAGCGTAATTAGTACTTAAGCGTATAACCCGAACAGGAAGTAAGACGCGGTGCTAAATATTATATTAAAACTCAATAATGTTTTTGACAACCTTCATTCAAATCTGAATTATTCCAATACCTGTGATACTGGCTTATCGATGCAAATATTAAGCTACCATTTTTTCATGATATATCACCCAATCCTACTCATAACCCCAAATGTGTCTATGGAGAAAATGTTATTGAACACCCTCCCCCCCCCCTTTAAAAAAACCGGGTATCTTTTATTTTTACTCCACCGCCAAACTATACAGTTTTCATCAAATTTGCTACACACAACATTGTCAACCATTGGGTAACAAAACACGCATTCTTTAACCAGATTCCTATCAATTTTGAGTTCAATTGTCATATTAACAATTAGACAATGTCCAGCCTTTGGCATTTTACCATTTCATCTCTCCATACTATGATCGATACATTCTTACTCAAACAGATGTAGAATACGACATTTGTTGTTAGATAGGAAACCTGTACCTGTGATATGTTCTCATCGCTCAGTAGAACACTCATTGGTCAGCTATCAGCATCATACATTCCTGTGTGAGGTATGTAGAACACATCCTCTTTGATTGAACGAAGAATACATATCACAGGTACACTTTTAACAAGCTCTGCTTACCCTGGTAACACTACACAACACAACCTTATGGAACACTTCTATTTCATTATTTCTTGTTTGCAAGGAAGGTTAGTTTGGCCATTACATCTTTATCCTGACTTTCATTTTCATTATAATTTACTCATCCTGTCTCCTTTTTTGTTTACTTTTGGTTAGTAATTTTGTGATTTTCTTGAGTAATATTTTATCTACCCTTTTCATAACCAACTTTTCCTTTCTCAAATAAAATTGTTGGCATTTGATTTTCCACCACCATTGAAACATTCATAATTATAGTTAAATAAATATGAATATAAATATCTTTTCACAGAAAAAAATTGAGATCTTGGGCGAGAAGAGAACAATGTCTCTCCGCCGGTCTACCAGAAAAACAATCGACTGTGAAACAAGAACATTTGTTGACAATAAAACAAGATAACAAAGTTTCCATCTAATATAAAACCAAAAAGAGAAGTAATTGAGCAACGGGGATTGCAAAAACAATCGACTGTGAAACGAGAACATTTGTTGACAACAAAACAAGAAACAAAGTTTCTATCTAACATAAAACCAAAAAGAGAAGTAATTGAGCAACGGGGATTGCAAAAACAATCGACTGTAAAACAAGAACATTTGTTGACAACACAACAAGAAACGAAGTTTCCATCTAATATAAAACTTAAAAGAGAAGTAATTGAGCAATGGGGATTGCAAAAACAATCGACTGTGAAACAAGAACATATTTTGACAACAAAACAAGAAACGAAGTTTCCATCTAATATAAAACTAAAAAGAGAAGTAATTGAGCAATGGGGATTGCAAAAACAATCGACTGTGAAACAAGAACATTTGTTGACAACAAAACAAGATAACAAAGTTTCCATCTAATATAAAACCAAAAAGAGAAGTAATTGAGCAACGGGGATTGCAAAAACAATCGACTGTGAAACAAGAACACATCTTGACAATAAAACAAGAAACAAAGTTTCGATCTAACATAAAACCAAAAAGAGAAGTAACTGAGCAACGGGGATTGCGGCGGTCAGCTCGAATCAAGTCTTTACAAAAAAAACTTGAGTTGTGTAGGGCACGACTGCTCACAAAATAAATACTGTAGAAAAAAAAGTTTATATGTTTATGTTTAAAAAAATTATGATAAATGTCAAATCTCACTGTATCCTCATGATTAATAACCAAACCAAGTTAAAAAAAAATGAATTCAAGGTTGAAGGGCTTACTATTTAGATTTGATATTTAGCCTCTTAACTGCATAAGCAGCTTTTAAGCTCAAAATAACTTTTCACGAGTTACCTGAACTGCTTTTAAGCATAAATTTTTTTTTAACATTCACCCGCATCTATTGAGAACATTTTAAACAATTTTTTATCTTTAAATATTATGTAGTGAGCCAACCATATTTATTTTAGACTCAGGGTTGGTAAATATTATACAGTGAGCCAACCTGTTTTATTTTAGACCAGGGTTGGTAAATATTATACAGTGATCCAACCTGTTTTATTTTAGACCAGGGTTGGTAAATATTATACAGTGAGCCAACCTGTTTTATTTTAGACCAGGGTTGGTAAATATTATACAGTGAGCCAACCTGTTTTATTTTAGACCAGGGTTGGTAAATATTATACAGTGAGCCAACCTGTTTTATTTTAGACCAGGGTTGGTAAATATTTATACATGTGCTCATGCGATATCTAAGAAATGTATGTGGAAAACTTGTGTAGACAGTCGGTAATGAATGGGTGCTGAAGGAGTGTGGTTTGAAAGGAAGTCCAATTGGTCAATGGAAAGAAGCGTCCTAGCTTGTGTTTGGGCATTTTGAGAGGATGAGTGTGGACTGAGTGACAAAAGAAATATATGAAGGTAGAGTGTGTGGATCAAGTCATGTAAAACATGGAGTTAGCAAAGATAGGGAAGTGTGGAGAAAGTTAGTGAGGATGGATTAAGTACGGAGTTGATTTTTGAGTTATATTCACAGTTTCTTGCCTACGCCGTAAGATAAACAGCGTGATTACAAATGTTTGGATATGTGTGACCTTTATAAGAAGGCTAATTGAGTAATACATTGTTTTTGCGCTTCTAAAAATGTAAAAAAAAAAAATATAGATATATTAATTTTTTGTAAGAATATACTGAATGTGCAGAAAAATAAGACTCGGTTATGTATCTTGTTAGTGATTGACCGAGTTGACTTAGTACAAAACTGTGCAAGACCTTTGTTTTAAAACAAAGGTTAATTTTTTGTGTGTCATAATCAACTTTTCACAATTATTATTGAATAACAAATATTTTTAAGCACCTTTTAAAGTAGACTCACCTGTAAAATTTGAAATATAAATTAATGTGTGTTTTATATTATGATATCACAGAGAAAATGTAAACTTAAACTAAATGTGTGTTTACATTATAAACTAAATGTGTGTTTATAATATGGTATCACAGAGAGAACTGTTTGTGGAGAATGTAGCTCTCTGAGGGGGGGTTGATACCACACAGGTTTGTTTAGTATGGTTTTTTGGAGATAAGGTGTAAGTAAGTACGAGGCTTTCAGCTTTGATCTCGTTTAGGTTGCTAATAAAGTGATGTTAATGGAAGTTGTAGACTAGAGCTGAGGTGCTCAGCAAGTACCAATGTAATACTTGCTAAGGAAGTCCAATTCCTTGTTGCGATGGAGATGCCCTTATTGATGCTCACTTGTCAGTTGGGGTGCAATGACCATAATTCACTTTTTATAACAAAGATTTTTTTTTTTTGACAAAATAAATCCAATATTAATTCAAGCGATACATTTACAGGTCCAGCGACCTGGAAAACAGGGAAAAGTCAGGGAATTTGCTTGGTCAGGGAAAAGTCAGGGAATTTAATTAAATTTCTAGAATTTTCACATAGTCACTAAAAAAAAACTAAAATTTTACTCACACTAGTCAAAATTACATTTTTCTACGATTTAATACATACCACAATCTCTTTTAACACATTTGAACATACTAATTTTAATTCTCAAAGTCAACATGGGGTTTTTGTGTGTCATCCATCTTTCCATCCTTCTACTTCGCATCTGTATTTTTTAAACTGTATTTGTGCAAAGCACTATTTTAATGTTTCAATATGATCTCCCTGAAATCTAACTCAGATCGCTCTACCCAAGAGCCCATCACTTTAGGCTGTAACCCTTCTTAGAGTGTCACAATTTCAGAGTGTGGATATGTTTGGAATTATTATTGCATCAAGTTGTGATCTTAATAAAATAGTGTTTGTAATATAGGGACTGGAAAAGTTGTAAATTGGCTCAGGAAAACCTGGAAAAGTCAGGGAATTTTAAAATATGGTTTGGCTGGACACCCTGATTTAATATAGTTATTAAAGCTCTCAACAGTTGTTGAATATTTTCCATCAGCTCCGTGACATTTGAATATAAATCTAAAAAGAAAGACAATCGAACAATGCAATGTTACTGACAGATATTCAAAATCAGTTAATATAACTAATTGTTTTGTAATGAAGCATTGTTTGATATATGTTAGACCAAAAACATGTCATAATAAGTGAAAAAATATGTAGCCCCCCCTCCCCCCACCTTTTGAGACTTGCTCTTCTCAAGTGATACTAAACATGTTGTCACAATAACTAAACATTATTCTTGAAGGTAGTTATAAGATCTGTGTTTTCAATCTGATATTCCTGGTCCGAGTGAATTTGGTTATCAAGATTAATACGCTTGCTCTAGTTTTATTGACGTCACTAGTAAGCAGGGAGATAAGAGTAAATTGTGATATTTATTTTGCCATTTAAATAGATGTTTTTTTACTAAATTCACCAATAATTATTGTAGACCTTCTCTTTGTTTAAATTAATAATTGATATTTTAATATGAGTGTGTTCCTAGGTGTTAATAATTGCCCTTGTAATAATTTGTTATTATAATGTAGCTAATTTCTTGTACTTTTTAAAATATTTTATATATTAGTTTTTTACATGCATTGTCCTATTATGCACACCTGAATGCTTTACACACATTAAAAAAATCATATCTTACTCAGTGTTATTGTGTATTAGCTTTTTTACTGGTAAAAGCTTAAAGTTCACAAAAATATGTGACAGTTCTTAATTGTTAGAGTTTTTTTTTTTTTT